>VUQS01072425.1:0-14340 GCA_015108495.1 Heterochromis multidens
CTGTTTTTACACCACTCTCCATTTAATGAGCTATTTTTAATCTCTGGCTCTCTTCCACAGCATGTCTTTCTCCCCTCACCCCCAACCGGTCACGGCGGATGACTGCCCCTCCCTGAGCCTGGTTCTGCTGGAGGTTTCTTCCTGTTAAAAGGGAGTTTTTCCTTCCCACTGTCACCAAGTGCTGCTCATAGGGGATCGTCTGATTGTTGGGGTTTTCTCTGTATTATTGTAGGGTCTTTATCTTACAATATAAAGCGCCTTGAGGCGACTGTTGTTGTGATTTAGCGCTATATAAATAAAATTGAATTGAACTGAACTGAATTATTGCAAAGAAGGAATTAATATCATTTTTCTTTCTTTTTTTTTTTAAACAATGACAACTAATATGGTTAGCACGTTTGTGAACAGAAGTTCACAGAACATCTTCTCCACGTACGCAAACTAATGTTATCAGAGCCTGTTTGTTACCCTTGCGGGGAAGTGTTTATTTTTTCTCTTTCTACTGAGCAAATTTTTTTATTTTGTTTATTTTGTTTTATTCTAATAAATAAAGAGATAATAGAAAAAAAAATTCTTGAACACAATCTTTTGCATTCTAGAAAGCCTAACAACAACGTCTCTAGGTGTCATTGAAGACATACCTCAAACTGACGTCATGGTACCGTCCATGACTAAGAAAAGACCACCAGCTGACGGTTATTCAAAAACACAATGTTGAATAACAGTTAATAACGGTTTTATTTTATAAGAATACACAAACTGAAAATAACATAAAAACTTATACATAATCTGTTATTTTTCTTTCTTTTTCTTTGTTAAAATCTGGAGCCTACATTACCCACAACCCAACTACAAAGTTGGTGATTCAGTAGTGGTTGGTTGTGACATACTGAAATCACAATCAAAGATAAAGAGAAAGGAATAGATGTTTTTATTTTTTAAACTTGTAGGCTTCAGTTGCAACCAGTGTTGAGTCACATGACATCACAAAGTTAATGGTTTTTTTGGTTTCATGTAACAGTCAGAAAACGTGAGTTCAATATCTTAAACTCTGAATGCTTGTTTCTCTTAATTCTAATGATGGTGAAACCAAATCAGCTAGTTTGAGATATTAAACAGAGGCTAAAAGAAGGTATAGTGCTGTAGATTAGGACCCTCAACCCAATCCAAATAATTTGTGTACAGTCCCTTAGTCTTAATAATGCTGGTCACTTGGAAAGTGGACCTGTTGGTTGCTGTTTGCTTGTTGTTTGCTGTGTACCTTAGACATTCACCTGGCTCCTGCACGTAACACAACCCTGGTTTTATTTGATGTGCAGTAGGTTTTTCATTTCATCAAACCCTGCTAGAGTCTAAGGTGGTCTGTGCAGGGCTTTTAGCCCTGAGAATCTTACTGGACACAGCACACGGGCAATCAGCACATCAGGAGACCTGAGAAATAAAAGTGAGAGGAGAGCTGGAGGAGCTAACGATTTATTGAGTGGCTGAGGGAAAGAGGAGAGCAGAGAAAGCGAGAGATCAAAGATGTGAGGAAAGCAGGGAGAGGAGGGGGCAGCTGAGGGAAATACCCCGCAAACTTGTGAGGCAGCTAGTATGAATATGGCATCTGGTTGGTCCAGAAATCCACCTGGCAGGGCAGGTCGACTATATCAGTGTCTGACACTCTGTGAGCGTGAGCTGCTCCACCAGCAGATGCTGCAGAGTCTGAGAAAGGCGCACTAATTACCTCTGAGGTTTGTTTGCGGTGTGCCGAGGGCCTTTGGCTGATGAGAAACACATACTAGGACAAGATCAGAGCAAGGCAAAATAGATTATGTGTGTGCTGAGGCAGAGGAAACTAGTTGTACGCTTAAGAAGGATTGACTTGAAAATATGTCATTTATTTAGTTTGCTATCACAGGGAGAGGAGTTTTTCCTTTTCAGATTGATGCAGGACTGTCAGATTAATGTGAGGTTTGGAGGTTGAAATAAAATGTAAACACTGTTATTAAGAAAGTTTATTTGCAAAATAAAAGTGCCGTGTGTGGGAGTGTTTTTCATTACCACGACCTTCTCTTTCAGCAGTGGACCAACAGGCGCAAATTTCTGTAGCAGTAAGAGCTATCAAGGTCTTTATATCCGAACCCATTACGTGTGCCTTATGAAAGTCATCATAGGAAATTAAATTACAGCTCAATGAAGGTACAGGTCTCCGCACACACAAATGGTCAGAGTCTGCACTGTGAATGTAGTTTCAGTAACAGGCTGAACAACCTAGTCATCCATACACCCACGCTTGTGTGTGGGTGTTGAAAAGAAGAAAAAAACCTGTCATTATGGAGAGGTGAAAAGATCTCCCTCTCCATTGCTGTTTCTCCAAATGTTCCTGCTGCCTGCCTGGTTTGTTTTTTTGGATTTTTTTTTTTTTTCGACAGCAACAGCAACAGCAACACAACACGCCTTTTTGATTTGTTTGCCTTGACAAGTGCTTTCACATTTCACAGGTATGTCTGTATCTCGATTGTAGATTTCCTGTTTTCTTAACATTAATTAAGTTACACAACCCGGTCTGAGGTTGATTGTTGTGCCAACCACATCCATGTACTGTATGGCTTATTGTATAAAATACATCTTGGAATCAGATGTTGCCAATGCATTAACTATGTCACCCTCATTATCTTATGTAGGTCTTCTAGCTATGCAGCAACAGCGTATCTTTTCTCTGTGGTTGGAGTGTGGCTTAATATACCCCCATGTCTTTTATCCGGCATCCGGCTTCCTGCCTGATGGAATGTAATTGGCCTCAGGAGAGAGCGCGCTGTAGGATGAAGTGATGATCACTAAGATTTAGAATAAGCAGATCGGGCACTTCCTGGTCTTCAGTGGCATCTCGTTGAAATGACATGTGATTTCACGAGGGTGGCTGTCCTTTCCTGAGAACAGTGAGACTAGCATACACCTTTAAGACAGACACTTCGATGTATTGGCCTGGGGAACGTAGAACTGACAGGCGCCGGCCTCATTCACTTTCTCTGTGCCACTCAAGGAGACAGTTATGTTGTAGCAAATGAAAGAGGGCAAGTAAACTATGAGCTGGATTTATGATGGGGATTATTGCAAAGGTCATCAGTCAACAGCCTGAGTATGCTCACTGTAATGGATATAGCATATATGAGATTTAAAGCAGGCAGTAAAGACCCTTGCTGATATGAAAAGAGGGGCAGCTACATCTTTGGTTTTTAATTGAATTGAAGACTACGAACCAAACGGATGAAAAGTCATCCTTGTCCTAAACTCCCTTAGTCAAAATCATATATTCAGGAGCATCATTTAATTGCTATGCTTATAATAGCTTAAAGGCTACCAGTGGTTCTGCCCCCAGTCTCGCTCCAGCAAAAACAAGCACACCTCGCTCTCATCCAAAGAAAAAAGCCTCCGCTAACTCACCTCTAGTAACAGTGGCAGTTGTGTTGATGATTAAGTTGTGAAAATGTCTCTGAGTTGTTGTCTGGCAGCTGTGTGATCTGGCTAGCTGTCAGTGCCTCATGCTAATGCTAAACTTTCAATAGAAGAGAGGGAGATAGCAGGAAGCAACAAAGTAGTTCATTTCATTTCATTTCAGAGTTTTATTAATTGACTTGAATAACATTTGACTATCGACCTCAAGTCTCTTGCCTCTAGTAACAGGGTTGGTCATGTTGATGATTAAATGGATGTCAAATATGTGGTCTGGGGACCAGAAACAGCCCACCAAAAGGTCCAATTTGGCCCACTGGATGGCTTGAAAATTGCAGTGAGGTCATATGGGCTATATGGTTTCAGGTTTTTTTTTAATCATAGTAATCATTTGTAGAGCCTACTTTTTTTTTTAACATTTGGAGTGTATCTGTTTTAAATATAGTTTATGATGCAGTGTTACTAGTCTGGCCCACTTGAAGGATGCATGTGACCCAAAATATAAAATGTGTTTGACAGTGACTGACAGTTTAACTGTTAGTTAACATGGCTAAATATCCCCCACCACTTGCCTGCTTATTAGTCTGTTACTTATTAGCATTAATTATCGTTTATGTATGTTACAATATTACAGTTGTAATATTACAACATTACAAATAATGAATGTGCTTGCTAGTGTTTGTTGATAACTTAGCTCTCTATGTCCTTGTCTAATTATGCTTTAATGTCTGGTCTCAAAAACTAAGATGCCAGCAGCCAAAATGCAAACTTCAAGGCTTCAAATTGCAGTCCATAAACAATCGGTGTCTACAGCCATACAGCCTGTTGGTTCTGGTAGCTGTCTGAGGCTCATGCAGTTATGTAGCTGTTCTTTTTTTGTGTGTTTTATTAACACAGTTGACTATCTGTTAGCCAGGATTCTTTAACACTTATATCCCTAGTTTGTATGATTTGATGACATGACTTGCACAGTTGTGATTTTTTTGAGTTGGTTGTTTTTTTTTTTTCTGAGTTTGCAGGTTGTTAATCAAAGTAATTTCTAAAATGCCACTCTGAAGGGAAGTAGTCCATTGTGGGAGTCAGTGAAGGGAATGTGACAATCAATCAGAAGCTTTATGGACAAATACAGTGTTTGCGAGGTATTACTGACAGCGAAGAAGAAGGTGTTCCTTTTGACTGGAGCCTGATTTTGATCAGCTAGCAAATATTAGACTGGCCAAGTTGCTTTTGTGGTGGCCTTCAATATCCATTAGCTTATTTTCCAGAGTCCTGTGGTTGGACAGACTCCAACTGCAGCGTCTTGGACTGTGGCTGGCTGGATGTGCTCTGGAGACCCTCTGCGAGCTGATGGGCCATTCCAACCAGAACATGTGGCAGGTGGAGATCTGGTTTAGGTCCTGCTTGAGCCTGCCAGAGCTCACAGTCCAAGATGATGTAAATGGAAAATCAATACATTTGTCTTTATTTAGATGATAATGTAAACCTAAAAAAGTTATTTTAAAATATATATTTTTTAAATTATTCCTCTGAAGAGAGGCACACTATCAGGTCTAACAGATTTTGCATCACTGCAGAGAAAATGCAAAATACAAGAAAATGTGAAAGTTTGCACATTTGTCACGTGCTCATTAATTGTTCCTCCATGAGTCCTTTTTTGTCTTTCTTTTTATGTATAGACTATTTAGACTGATCCAGGAGATAATGAGCTAATGTTTTTATCCTGTCTCTTCAGGCCTGAGATGTGCAATACCTAATCTTTGGCGGATGAAAACAAGTTTTGCCCTTGAGTGCTGCCTTCTCTAACCACATCTGTTATTTAAGCATATGTCACACTTTTAGGACCTTGTTTAGTAAGAAAAACCTAACTTACAATACTGGGCAGGGCAAAAATGGATCAAATGTCTAAAATAGCAGATTCCATTAAATAATTCATCAATTTAAGAGAAACAATTTGACAGACACCAATAAATAAAGCAAGAACAGTCTGTACACAGGTACAGTATGTGCTGCAGAATCATAATGGCTGCTCATAAAGGAAGGAAAAAAAAATGTTTGTACATTATTTCTTTCTTCCCTCTGTCCTTCCCCTCTTTCCTTGTTATGAGGCAATACATCATACGATATTAGACAGTGAGGAAATTATCCTATACATTGCAGGGCAACACTGTCATTTAGAGGAAAAAGCTCAATTCAATCACCTCCCCATGTTTGCGCTCAATAAGGGACAGTGCTATTTTTACCATTCCATAGCAGTCGAAGGAGGGAGGGATAGGAACTCGCTGAGGGATTCCCTGCACTGCGGTGATACGCCGCCTCCAGGCCGTCCTCCAGGGAAGCTCAGAAAATACATCAGTGACTCAAATTACTTTACCGTATGGGGGTTCATATGGAGTACACAGTGATTACATATCATGCCATTGTTTTTCCTCTCGCGTACTAAAATGTGAAGTTAAGCCAAGGGGAAAACTTGGGCCATTTATTTCTCATGGGGGTGGGGGATGTCTTCGATAAGTGTCACATAGAATAATGATCCTTCTTCTCTTTTTCAGTTTATTAGCACTGTTTTTTTTTTCTCTTTTGTTCTTATGTGCTGCACTCTGTGATGTGATAATTGGAGCATATGCAAGTGACTGCAAGTGACATATGACAAACAGCATATTTCCTAGATGCTATAAAAGTTGAGATGCTAGCACTGTAGAGAGAGAGAGAGAGAGAGAGCAAGAAAGACAGATTACACTGAATCTGGGTCATTTCACAGCCAAAATGTTGCTTATCTGAATTCTCACACAGCCTGAATGGGAGTGATTATCCAGTCGAGCTAATTGAATAATTGAGGCTCGCTGGAAATCATTTCCACTGGTCACTGTCATTATCACTGCTGAAAACATATGCTAATAATCAAACAACAGCAGATGAAGCACAGCGTCGTGGGAATTGATGTGTTATGAGAAATGTCAATAATTCATAATCCATAGTCCCAGTACAAAGAAAATCTCAGCCCACATCCCATTAAAAAAATACAGAAAATACAGTTCCAGAGCAGGTAATGCAAAGCTGTACTCATCCTCATCTGAAATTCATTTTGATTGTCTCCATGCAAGATTGATGAGGATCCCTTGGCCGCGTGTTTGCACAGGCTATACGATTGATGTGAATCATTCATGTCTTACGAGGTGCTCACTGGGCTGCCCACCTGCTGACACTCCGCCAGGAGATAGAAACCTCAAGCACGATACTACACTCAGGGAGGCAGGGAGGAGATAGGGCATCATTTGTTGGGAGTGATGGAGGGTAAGGTTACGGCGGTAATGGAGGAGAGGGAGAGGGAATGTCTACAGTACTGATTCATACAGCAAATTTAATTTCCACCACCTGCTGGGATCAGGCTGTGTAGACTACTTTAATGGGACTATGACTGATAACACTTATTGCCCTTTATGTCACAAGTTCCTAGAAAATGACAGGAATTTATTTTCCTGTCAGTAAAAGTAACTGAAGAAGGATTAAATGCAAATATAGCGGCATAGCATTGACAGCATATTTATCTGCCAGGCCTGTGTATCTCTGGAATAAGAGAAAGTAGTCACAGATACTAATAGCATGTCTGGGAAACCCTATTTGCATGATCACTTGCAAGAACAAAAGAAGTGCATTTTAGTGACAGATCATCTATACAGCTGTAAAGGTATCAAATGGCAACTTCTGGGGCTAAAGAATGAAGCCAAAGCAGAAGTGTCCAAAACTGCAGTTCGTCTAGTGGCCACTTGAGGCTACATCCAAAAGTCAGCCAAACCCTATAGACTCCTCTGTTAAAAAGCCCAACTTTACAGTGGAAATAAGCATGTTTACAGCCTGGTATAAAAGATGGTTTTGGTCTCTATGGATCGTTCTTTCTTTTGTGAGAACTGTACCATTGGTGGACAGTACAATTCATAGACACAGTTTGCTAACTAAGCTTGCTGGCCTTAGCTGATAACTTAGAACACCACCCTCTCAACCAAACTTCTGGCATGGTGATGGCAAAAATGCTAACACCGAGGCTTTAAAATGCAGTAACCCTGACCCTGGCAGATTTTGCTAGGATTTCAAAATGCACAGTCCATATAATGTTGTAGGGGCTAGATTTATCTTTCATATATGTTGACTTTGTAGATTAGCCAATATATGTATCATATATTATTAACTCTTTAAAGACATATTGGTATGGTGTGGCTGATTACGACCAGACTTATCCATTAACATCTGAGTGCCAAGGTTTGTAATTGCAAGGCTGTGGTTTTAGGTTAAAACGTTTTTTTGTTTGTTTTTTTTCCAGTTGTTTTTAAGATGTACACTGCAGCACAGCAGTGAAAACAGAGCCTTACAACACTGTTTGCTTGCATCATATCAATTATTCTGATATGCATTTACTAGTCATTAATGAATAAAATATTCACTGGTAAATTTACTCATTATGGTTCAATGTACTGATTTTTTTAACCAACTGGCAACAGAAAAACAACAGTATATAGTGAAAAATAGGCATCTGAAATTCCCATAGCTCATAGTGATATATTCAATTTTTTTTTCAACAGTCCAAAACTCAAAAACACAGTCCAGAGTATCCAGTATCCAGTATTTACCATAGTTAGCTTTTTTCAGTTTAATTGAAATTATAAAAATGTTATTAACCACTTATAGGGTAGGGTTGTGGTTATGTTAATCAAGTATAATTTCAGAAACTACAAGATTTTAGCATTTAACTCCCTTCTGTACATGCATTTAAGCCTTACAGTTCTTCTGTTGTAAAATTTCTCACTAGATCTATCAAATAGGTAAAAAAAAAAAAGGAAAAAAAATATAAAAGGGGCAGATATAAACCTAACCCTCAGATCACTTAAAACTTAATTATATGCTAAGAGGTGAAGACTTCGTCTTGCTTTTGAAATCTACAAATCTAAATTGCTTAGACGTCTTGTCATTTACACGCTTTTTTTTTTTTTTTGCCATTTCAAAATTGGGGAGCTGGATTAAAGCAGCTTATTTTTGCCTTCATTGCTTTCATATGACCGTTGCTTGAACTTCAAGCTGGAGCTGGACTTTAGTGATCCGGTATGAGTACTGGAATAAAGGCATCAGCCAAATATCAAATGTGTTGTTCTTGAGCCAGATCTTGTTGAACTCACCCATATTAGATAAATGTAATCTGAACAGAAATCATTTTAAGTTACCTATTAGAAGAAATATTAGATGCTTTAAAGGGGATCTTATGCTTCTCCTTATTTCTGTAGTATATACACTGTTACATGAAACTCAGACTTCAGACTTCACTAAGCGTTCGGTTTTCAACGGTTTCTTCTACTCGTGGCTGTTTATGATGTCAGTGAAAGAGGATATTCCTAATATGGTCATCTCAGGCACACAGCTCTGGCTGTGAGCACAGGTGCCCCACACACCCACTGTTCTCATGTTTGAACCAATCAGAAGAAAGCTGGCTTAATGGAGAGGAAAGGGAAATAAAACAGCTTGTTTCAGACAGAGGATAAACTGAGGGGCTTCACCAAAGCCCAGTCTGAGATCAACAAGGATCATTTTGCACTGTGAATCAGCAAAGCTACACTAGTAGAGTCAAAGAATACAAATGTGAAGTTGTAAATGAGCATACTAGATCCCCTTACAGTAACCCACACACACAAAGATGAATGGTTTTTAAGATATTTCTGCACAATAAAAAAGTAAAGTAATTCTCAGAACTGATCGGTTAATATTTTAAAGATATAAATACCTTACTTCAAACAGAATCAATGAATCATGTGCTCTGTAAGGGCAAGGGCTTGTTCTAAAGATGGTTTTTGTTTAAAAACAATAGTAGTACCACAAAAGCTAATTGCTACCTCAATAAGTCACTTTGAATATTTCTTCCCACATAATTTGTAATAACCATAATATGCCAATATTTGGAGGAGAGGCTACCAAAGAGTCCATGGTTCTACCACTATACATTTATGGCGCAGTGCCATTGAGCTTTCCTTGTCATGCTGTGGGACCAATCTGTATCCTGTGCTGACTAAGCCCTTCACTTTTACATCTCTGTGTGCTAACCAAACCTGGAAACCATATTTCCTGAATGTGAAGTGCAAGTAAAAAGAAAGCAATCATTTAACACAAAGTCAGTTGCCTGAATTTGTATAAATGTATGATGCCCCCCCAATTTCTTTTTCTCATGAAAATGCAAAACCTCAAGCATTTTGTATGCATAGTAACACAGTGTTTCAGGCTTTGCGAAGAGACAAACAACTACTTGGGTTATGTAACCGTTCTGTCACACATGAACATTTTGGAAAGCTGCGCTCATCGCACTGGACGGTTTTAATCGTTTTTTGTTGCCATTCGGTAAACCTGAAAACTGCAGCACCACATGGACATGTGTGCCTCTACCAGTGCCAGCTTGGTGCTGGCTGGTTTCATTACAACGACACAGTGGGTAGAGGGGAGATCATGGCATCGCCCAGAGAAAGAGAGCGAGAAAGATGAAGAGGGGGGAGAGGTGCAGACAGATAGAGGAAAAACAGAAATAGAGGAGAGGGACTGTTAGCTTGGGTAAGTGGATTATGTGATGTGGAAGGAAGGAGGGAGGGGCTCTGTCCTCTATCGCCGCTGCTGCGTCTGCTCTGGTCAAATACTGCTTGAATCAAAGCAAAACAAAAACATTTACTTACACAACAGTCCTAAAAATGTTGGATTTTCACAGGCCTATGAGTATACCCATGGCTGGGCTTTAAGTACTTCTTGCCAGTAATTGTTTGACTTATGTGCCAGATGGTGAGGTTTATACAGAAAGAAACAAGGACTATCATTACATAAACACTCCAGTGTATGCAAATGCTGCAAAACTTAGTTAAAGGGTGAGATTTTGTTTAAGTTTGCAGCTCCTTTTTCACTTTAAGGTTGCTCCATTTTAATAAAACAGAACTTTAGTTTTAACAGATTACTCATTAGCTTTAGAAACATCGGGTACTTATTGAACTTTCACACTTGTCTTTCAGTTAATTTGTGACATTTCTTTTCTGAAAATAATCATAGGCTAATATTGACAGTGATTAAAAGAATAGTTGCTCAAGATTCAATAATTAGAAGTCTAATGTATGTTAGCAACTGTTTTTAAGGCTGTACCTAACGGCAGCATGCTAACATGTTCACCTTGACAGTGCTATAAATGCTGATGCTGGGTACTGGGTTCACCACCTTTGTGTACTGGCATGCCAACATTTTCTAATTAGCATAAAGTAGAGCTTATGTTGAAATTTAGTCCAGTTTTTAATAAGTAATAACTAGCCTATAGTTACGACAGCACAATTTCTGATTTGAGCTAAATCCAAATTTGGACTAAAAGTAAATAAAACAGAGAAACAAATGAAGGTTTAACAGTACTCACATAGGCCTAGCAAATGGACTGCCAGTTAAAACTCAAATTAAGCCTAGAATTACTCAACATCAATCACTGGAGCCACATGGGATTATAGTAAACGTTAACTCAGAGGACAGCTAAAAAATAAAGTTGGTGAAATGTAATCATTGTGCCACCAAAAAGTAACATAACCTTAGATTGTTTTTGATTGAGTGTGTGTGCATTTAAGTGCCTATATGACAGTGTATGTGATGTATTATAACAGCAAACTTGACCTGCTAATATAACTAAGACTGCCTTTATGAAAAAGGTTAAAGAACTTCAAAGAGCTTCCATGCTGCAGTGGAACTCTTGAGATTAAGTCCTTTTGATGTTGATTGCATTTGGGTAATTGGAAAATACCTATTAGACTAACAAATAAGGAATAACCTTAGAGGATAGCACAATAAAGTGTTACTTAAAGCATGTGTTTCCATTTACTTCCCCTATGGAGAGGGAATAACAGCAGCTTGGCATTCAACTAAAGTACTTTTCGAGAAAATCAGCGACTGGAACAGAGGTGACAATAATTCACTGTATTTTAAAAGCCCAAGAGTCAGCCCATTTGAATTTAATGAAAGGCAACATATGTTTAAAAAGCTTCTGGGCTGTCGTTACAGTTCAACTTGGAGGTTTTGTGAATCACTGTGCCTATACTAGGAATGCTCTACTGCAGGAGAGAAATTAGTTGAAGATCAGGTGAAATTATTTTTTTTTCAATAAAGCTGCAGCTACATGAGTCAGCCTTCCCACACATTGTTGTACAATGGCACATTGCTGTATTAGTTACTGTACTGCAAAAGAGAGGGCAAAGGCACTTGAGAGAATTTGGCTACAGTGCGTGTGAACCAGTTGGCCCACACTCCCTTAAAAGCTGTTTATGTTGCTTTTTCATGTCTGCTGCAGCCTGTGAAAGAAAACCTGAAGTGATTGCCTGTATAAAATATAAGATTCATTACCTTTCAGGTGCAACCACTTTTGATTGTGATTTTTTTTTTCTATCCACAGGACTACACATTGACCATGTATTTCCAGCAGTATTGGAGGGACAAGCGCCTGGCTTACGTAGGAATCCCTCTCAACCTGACACTTGACAACAGGGTTGCTGACCAGCTCTGGGTCCCCGACACCTACTTCCTCAATGACAAGAAGTCTTTCGTCCACGGAGTCACAGTCAAAAACCGCATGATCCGCCTGCATCCAGATGGAACTGTTCTCTATGGACTCAGGTGTGTTCTGCTTGTCACTGCATTATCTTCTCATTCTCTTTTTCATGAGATCATGTCACCATATTCAGTGGTGCTTTTGACCAGGCTACATGCTTGCTTTCTCAGGATTTTACGTTGTACATTAGGTTATGACCCAGTCACACTACAGTACAAATAGGACAGAAACCTCCTTGTTACTACAAAAATAAATTGGTGGTTGCCTGGTGATTGCATTGAATTTTTTTGCTTTTGCCGACTGATGGGAAGTAGTTGACCAGTAGACCAATTGTGCAACCACTTTTGATTAGGAGGTGACCTGTCTCCAAATAAGTGTGGTCCAACTTGGACTAACTGCAATCACTCTCTGACAGATTGATGAAGGTCTGCAACTAACCAATGTCTAATTTATTTGATTGTGCCAACACAACCAATTGGAGTCAGTCTGTGCCGATGATGCAACAAGTTAGCAAGTTCATTGCACGCAGTCGCAATAATTTTGTTCATTCCGCAGTCTCCAACCACTGTTTTCCCTAGTGTGACTGTAGCATTAGACATAATGGTCATCTTTTCAAGAAAACCTTCTATATGGGGTCCTGCTGTGGGTTTCCTAATATTTCTTAACCTCTTCACATCCACAAGGTCACGCGAACCCATGTAAGGTTAGGGTTGGGTTTTGTTTTCGCCACATTCTAAATAGGCAAATTTTCAAAAAGGGTAGAAGAAGTGGCAAAGTCTATATGTTGCTCGAGACCTTTCATTTCAAGAAAACTGTACTGAAAGAAAAAAAGAGAAAACTTTGACTCCTCAAATCACAAGAAATTTGTACCTTGCCTTATCTTAGCTTACTTTTCTTATTGTACACAGCTCAAAAAACTTAAAGGAACACTTTGAAAACACATCAGATCTCAATGGGAATGCTGGATATCTATGTTCATATGGACTGGGTAATGTGTTAGGAATGAAAGGATGCCACACTGTTTGATGGAAATGAAAATGATCAACCTACAAAGGGCTGAATTCAATAACACCCCAAAAATCAAACTGATAAAATTATGCTGCAGGTTAGTCCATTTTGCCAAAATTTCATTGCAGCAACTCAAAATGGTACTCAGTACTTTGTATCCCCACGTGCTTGTATGCAAGCTAAACAATATCAGGGCATGGTCCTAATGAGATGACTGATGATGCCATGGGAGATCTCCTCCCAGATCTGGACCAAGGTATCACTGAGCTCCTGGACAGATGGAGGTACAACCTGGCAGCATTGAATGGACCGAAACATAATTTTGCAGATGTGTTCTACTGGATTTAGGTCAGCCGAGCATGGGGTCTAGTCAGTGGTATCAATTCCTTCATCCTCCCGGAGCTGCCTTCATGCTCTCGCCACATGAGGCCAGGCGTGATCATTCCTCAGGAGGAACCCAGGACCCACTGCTCCAGCGTAGGGTCTGACAATGGGTCCAAGGATTTCATCCCGATACCTAATGGCAGTCAGGGTGCCGTTGCCTGTAGAGGTCTGTGTGTCCCTCCATGGATCTCTTGATGCATGTTCAATAATCCAGGTATAAGAATCTCAAAAAGCTGAATCTGTTCATCTGGACGTAACGTTTTCAGTGGGAGAAACATTTCGTCACCTCCTGGTGACTTCTCCAGTCTCAGCTGACTGCAGGTTTCCCCAACCTTATAAACAATAGATTTGCATAATGACCGAAACTAGCACCATTGGGCCATGAGGTCGGTTTCGTGATCATTAGTATGCAAATTGTCATGACCATTGATCAATGGCCATGAGTACCATTCACAGAGATTGGGGAATGGCTGCAATCACAGCACTGTAAGATGGTGAAAGGGTGTCCCTAACGGCCAGCAGAGAGAAGGATGCCAGACGTACATGGAGGAGGTGGACAAGTGGGTGAAAAATCTGTCTGACAGACAACTCACTCAACCAGACAAAAACATCCTTGCAAAAGGGTTGAATTTTGCTGTGACACCGAGACAAATCCCGCTAGTGGAACTGATCACAGCCACAGAATCTGCAATCCGAAACAACAACATTGCAGATGTGGAAGCAGAACAACTGCGGACGAAAGTTTCCGCCTGTCTCAGCAATGCTAAACCCCCAGCATCCAACATCAGCATGGAGGACAGGAAGGCACTCATGTCGCTTAGTATGGACAACAACATCATCATCCTTCCGGCAGACAAGGGTAGGTGCACGGTTTTGCTAAACCAGACAGACTATCATGAGAAGATCTTGTCACTGCTCAGTGA
>VUQS01072426.1:0-13861 GCA_015108495.1 Heterochromis multidens
TTGCCCGCTCTGAAGGCCCTCTTCTTGTCATTGAGGAGGGCTTTGATGTCCTTAGTTACCCATGGCTTGTTGTTTGGGTAACAATGGACAGTCCAAGCTGGGACAATAGAGTCGGTGCAGAAAGTTATGTAATCAGTGATACACTCAGTAAGCCCATTGATGTCCTCACCGTGTGGTCACAGGCTCCTTCTTCACAATAGACACATAGCAGGGAGTGAGGTGAATCAGGTTATGATCTGACCTACCCAGTGGGGGGAGAGGGGAGGAACTGTATGTATCCTTGATATTAGCATACAGTAGGTCTAAAATTCTCTCCCCCCTGATGGGACAGGCCATATACTGTGTGAAGGTTGGAAGTATAGCGTCCAAGGTAACATGACTGAAGTCACCCGAGATAGCTATGAAAGCACTCGGGTGCTGAGTCTGTAACCGGGCTATGGCAGAATGAATGATGTCACATGCAGCTATGGGGTTAGCAGAGGGAGGAACATAAACAGCCACCAAGATCACCTGGGTAAATTCCCTGGGCAAATAATACAACCTGAGTCCAACAGCACACAGTTCAATGTTTGGGCAACAAATCTGCTTTTTGATTGCGATGTGGGCTGGGTTACACCACCAGTTGTTGACAAGAACGGCAAGCCCCCCTCTTTTCTGCTTACCACTTGCAGAGCTGTCCCTGTCGGCCCGAACAGTGTGGAAGCCTTCAACAGATGCGTTGTCATCAGGACTATCCTGGTTCAGGCATGATTCAGTGAAGCACATCAGGCTACACTCCCTCTGACTCCGGGCTAGAGCCGTTAGCTCGTCCACTTTGTTAGCTAGTGAAAGCACATTCCCCATTATAATAGATGGGAGATACGGCTTACACCTCCTCCTCTCTTTAAGCCTCCACTGTCTCACCATCTCCCTCTTTCTCGTCTCCCCCACCTCTGCATCCATATTGTGTTTTTCCAGTATGTCCGTAGGTCTGGCCGACAAGCCGGCCGGCCTCAGGGCTATCAGCTGATCCCTGGTGTAAACAAAGGCTGCCGTGTGTAGCTGCTACGCTGTGGTCCCATTCCTCAGAGAAAGTAACAAAACTCTCTCTTAACCCACATGTTTGAGAGAACACTATTTTAAAAAAAAACGAAACACTCTACAAATAATAAGTGAAAGTAAGACAAAAACTTTAAAAGTTCGGGGGAAAAAGCAGGAGCAACTGAACAGGCTGCATGCCGGTTGACACGTACACATTAAAAAAAAAAAAAAAAAAGAAAATCGTCATTTTTTTTCTTACAGGATTAACATGATGAAAGGGCATATTTTAAACCAAACCATGATATTTTCCAATCTGAACATTGATCCTTGGTGCCTAAACCTAATCAAACAGTAAGAGGAATCAAAAGCAAATAACAAGTAAAAATTAAACTATAGAGTAAAACAGGCCCCAAACCATGGTTGCTGGGTTCACCACAAGTTTACACCATCACCATTACAAATAAATTATTATTAAGTATTAGTAAACATTACTAAAAATATTATTTGCCACAGTAAAGTAAATATTAACTAGAGTTTAATTTAACTAACAATTTACCATTCATTAATAGTAAATAGAGAGTTACCAACAATTGCTTCTAGTGGTGCAACTAAAACTATGGCATTCACGGTTCTTCATTCATGGTTTTTCTATCATGCAGACTTCAACTAACACACAGAATAAAATTTAATTAAAAAAACTAGTATCCCAGACTGAATTCAACGTGCATGTGCATATAAATTGTGCCTGTCTTATGTTTATTTCAGTTTTCTTAAAACTGACAACTGTTTTGTAGCATCTTATTTCTTTGATTTTCGTGCACTGTCTAACTTGTTTTTTCCTACTTTTTTGTGCTGCTGTTCTGGTTAGTTTATGCTGAAAAAGTTTCTAAACTTTAAACTTTCAAAATGAAGCTAAAACTGCTGAGGTAAAATGCTAATGCTTACATTTCTGACCTTTGGGTTTCTGCAAACAAATTTTCTGTAACTCAGACTGTATATTAGATACAAATATATGTTTCTCATGATTCCCTACATGTAGCCATGACTTAAATGTCAGCATAGCACAGATGTCAGAGAAGTTTCCAGACCTCCCTTTGTTGCATACTAATCACCCCTTCTGTGTGTGACTACAAAAGTCATCAACCTGCTTGGCCATTTTCCAAGAAATATAAATCAGAAATACAACATTGAAACCTCAAAATGTCAACAATGAAGCACTCTATGAAATGGAAATGGAGGGCCTAGATAATAATCTTGTCATCTGTACTGCTCCTCTTTTTCTTGTCCACCTGATTGTAGTGGAAATGGGACTGAAACATGTAAAACCTTTAAAATTATACATAAGCTGTAATGATCGTGACTAGCATTAGATTAGATTCATGCTTCTGTGTGTTTCTATTGTACTCCCAAATTAAGATGTTGTTTAAGAGTAAAAGCATTTCTAATTGTTCATTACAAAGTCAAATCATGGCCGTCTTTATGGGTCATTTAGCGAGTTAAACTGATCTGCCGACATGTGGAAGCTCTTGCTGTGAAAATCACTTGATTGATTATAGGAGTGCTTCTAAATTTACCTCTGATTACCCCCAAGAGAGTTAAGCAGGGTTTAAAAAAAGTAGCATTCAACAATAGCCTAAGGCAGTATTTCTTTTTATACCTTACCACACTGACTGTACCATACTGACAATTCAGTAGGGTTGAAATGTGCTGGGTGACCTAGTGACACTTGTTTCTGCACATCAGTGGTCTGGACAGAGATTGTGTTAGGGTGGTAGTGGCAGACTGGTACAGTCTGAAGTGCTTCCCTCATTAGTCACAAAAAGGGAAACACAAAGCTTCATCTGTCTTGTCTCACTTACCTTTCATTCAAAAAACCTAAATACTCCCAAACAGTGGCATTTTTCTTATGTACTAGTTGCTTAACTAATAATAATAATAAATAATAATAATAATCGCCATTGGAGAGAGTCTACATGTGCTACATGTGTGTGCACTACAATACACCACTTCAATATAGCATCTACTTGCCTGTTTAATAGATAAAAAGAGTATCTCTATTTTTTACAATATTTCAAATTAAAAAGTGGTAAAGTTACAGGTATTCATTTAAATTTTCTGCTACCTCAGATAATACTTATGAAGTGCAATAATTAACAAGATTATGTTTAAAATCTTTTTTCCACAGAACGTCTGCAACCTCCAAATTAAAAGAGGACCATTATCTTTGTGACAGAACTGTAGTATTTGACACCCTCGGATAAAAATATGTAACATCTCTTTTTGTCTTTGGCGTTTGCTCCTTTGTTTCTAAACGTACTCTTCTTGTTATAGTTTTGGAGGAATAGGTCAGTAAACTTAATTTTAAAAAGAAGAATGGTGCATCAGAGCATCCAGGTTAATTACCGCTTACTGCTTTCTCAAGTTGCTGCTGGTTTACAAGGTGCCAGGTAGGTAATCTACTCTCCCGTCACTGGGTTGTAATTGTGGTCCTGTGGCTTGCTGGCTAATGTGGCTTTAACCTGGCTGTGTGAACAAATGGAGAAGTCATGATTCCCTTTTTAACCATACTCTTGATCCGCCCAGCCTTGCTTGGTTTTATTATTGCATTGTACTGTGTTTTCTATAGCCATATTAAAAGCTCTGACTTTTAACATAATGCTTCACTACTCAAAGTCAGAAATACTACATCTAAACACGAGGATTTGACTGTCTCCCCAAACCTATGCGTGCTGTGTCGCCTTGGGGATAACTCGATGCCACGCTCTAAATTGGACTGGACAGAAAAACCAGAGGGGTCAACAACAACAACTTTCAGCATCTGAAATTTATAGCATCTACCATTTTGTCTGGTGGTGTCTCACACTCAGTTTTGGATTTTCCGCCACTTAAAATAGTGTTAATTAATGCGAGGTCTGTATTGAATAAGACTTTCATACTTCATGACCTCTTTGTCTCCTGTGATTTGGACTTTCTCTTTGTGACTGATACTTGGCTACCCACCGATGATTTAGCTCCTTTTGTTGAACTGACTCCTGAAAACTGTAACTTCCTCAACAGACCTAGCACCTGTCATCATGGAGGTAGCCTGGCAACAATCTTCAAAGATCATTTTTAATGCAGACTGCTGCCTGGAAGGGACTACACTAGTTTTGAACTTCAGCTGCAGCTGTTCGTGTTGGATCTGCTCTGTATTCTATACTTTAGTGTATAGACCTCCTCAATTTAACAAATATTTCATTCAGGAATTTTCTGACTTTCTGTTTGTGTTTTTGACGACCACTAATAAGCTGTTAATCCTTATCCATATATAATATCCATATGAGTTGTCCCTTTTGGACTCATTTAATTTAACCCAGTCTGTCAATGGCCCTACACGCAAGCAAGGACACACTCTAGACCTTATCTTGTCATTTGGGTTTTCAGTGACCAGTATAGAGGTGGTTGACACGTGTCCCCATTCCTCGCTCATCTTCTAAACAAACTCTGACCCTCTTCTACACAAACCCTATAACATCTCAAACTGCTGCTCAGTTCTCAGCTGATTTTGCTACATCTCCTTTAGCCATCTTTAATGAAAGCTCTCCTCATTACAATAACCCTGATGAGTTACTTTCATGCTTTAGTTCAGCTTGCACCAACTTTATGGACTCAACTGCTCCTCTCAAATGCAGGCGGCAAAAAATAAAAAATAAACCTTGGTTAAATAGTGTCACTTGTGCCATCAGACAGGAATGCAGGAAAGCAGAACGAAAATGGAAGAAAGATAAGATCCATGTCTCTTACCAAGTGTTTAGAGACTGTTTGAATAACCATCAGTGCACCGTCAATACAGAAAGAGCAAATTATTTGTCTGAGATTATTACAAAGAATTATGGTAATCCCAAAGTCCTATTAAACACAATTATTTCTGTCCTCATCCCACTACTACAGCCATATCTGAGACTGTCTCACACACTTGGGAAGACTTTAGAAGGTTCTTTACTGAAAAAAATTGATAATATCAGAGCACATATTCTGAGCCACCAATATGCTCTTCTTTCCTCACCCATTTTGAACCAGTCTCTTTACCTTATCTTACTGATATAATCATGAATATGAAATCTACTACATGCTCTCTGGACATATTCTCTATGCCATTTCTCAGAGACGTGCTGAAGACAGTTGGCCCTAACATCCTTGCTATTGTAAATAGCAGTCTCAAGTTGAATTGTTCTTCATTCTTTTAAACAAGCTGTTGCTAAACCGTTTCTTAAAAAAAAATCCTGGTTTGGATTTGTCAGTTCTTAGCAATTTTAGACCAATTTCTAAGCTGCCATTTTTGTCTAAGGTTCTGGAGAAAATTGTCTTCCACCAATTGTCCTCATTCTTGAATACACACAGTATTCTGGAAAAATATCAGTCTGGTTTCAGAGCCTTTCACAGCACTGAGTCTGCTCTGTTGAAGGTGCTCAATGATGTGCTTTTAGCTGCTGACTCTGGAAAATGTACTGTTTTAATTCTTTTAGACCTGAGTGCAGCATTTGACACTGTTGATCACACAATCTTGTTGAACTGCTTGAAGAGATGCATCAGCATCCATCCTGGGCCCTGTTTTATTTTCTCTATACATGCTCCTATTAGGCTCCATCTTTCAGAAACACCACATTTCTTATCACTGTTATGTAGATGACACACAGTTCTATCTGTCAAGCCAGGTGATGATGGTACATTGCAGAAAGTTTCAGATTGTCTTAGTGACATCAGCTGCTGGATGTCTTTGAACTTTCTCAAACTAAACCAAGACAAGACTGACAACCATGACTCTGCTAGTCTTATAAGAAACGACTTGGGGCCACTGTCTGCTAATGTACATCCCCACATTAAAAATCTTGGTTTTATTTTCGATTCTGCTCTCAAGCTGGACACACAAATAAACTCAGTTATTCGTGGCAGTTTTTTACAGCTCAGGGACATTTCTAAACTCAAAACTATCTTATCATCTAAGGACCTGGAAATAGTTATCCATGCTTTCATCTCATCACATCTTGATTACTGTAACTCTCTACTTAGGCATCGGTCAGTCAAATCTGTCCCGCCTGCAACTTGTTCAAAATGCAGCTGCAAGGCTCCTGACAGGTACCAAAAAGAGTGAGAGTATTACTCTGATACTTGCATCTCTACATTGACTGCCAGTTAAGTACAGAGTCAATTTCAAGGTTTTATTATTTTTTGTTAAAGCTCTCCATGGCTTGGCTCCAGGTTACATTTCAGGTCTCCTCAGCCTGGACTTATCCGCTCGAACCCTGCGGTCCTCCATTCAAATGCTTTTACTTGTTCCACGCTCCCGCTTAAAATCTAAAGGTGACAGGGCTTTCTCCGTCGCTGCAGACTCTGGAACAGTCTTTCCTCTTTTATAAAGTCTTCCTCCTCCTTGGAATTATTTGAAGGCCTATCTATTTTCCCAGGCTTTTAGGTCACTTTGAAACCGGCTAGTTTGTCTTAGTTTTAGTTAATCTTAGTTCCTTATCTTATTGGCTGATGTATGTATATATTTATATATATGCTTATATATACATTTGTATATGGGTGTGTGTATGTACATATGGACTTTTTGTAATCATTTTAATTCATTTATTTTAATATATCTTTCTTTTATTTTAACTACATTGTCCTTCTGTTCAGCACTTTGGCTGATACTTGATGTCTTTTAAATGTGCTATACAAAAACAGTTGACTTGACTAACCAGCCACTATAGATCAGTGGAACTGTGTGAAATATTGTAAACTGGAAAAAGTATGTGAATCTATGTGACAAGCACAACAGTGACCTTGGAAAATAAAAAGAAAACAAAAAGAAAAAAAACTGCTCCATGATGCTAGAGGTCAACAATTCCATAGAGAACAATTAAGGGCAGCACACAGCGCATGCTGCTTACATAAACGTGTGATAAATCCACAGAAACTTGCACTCTGGAAGGTATTTCTTGAAACAGACTGATCCCAGTAAACTGATGTCATTATGTGATTGTTTGGTTCTTCATCTGAAGCACTTGATCATGTTACTGAAGCAGAGCTTTGTCAAAATTGGTCTCAAATTAATTTGAACATCTGGCAAAAATTACTTCCCTCAGTGCAACAGTGAGTAATATGGTGTTATAATTTTCAGTATCTCTTCATCATCATTTCCCACGATCCAATGATGTAATTGAATAGCTTTCTTATAGTTCAAAAACACTATATAGTATATGATCATAGGTGGCAAACTGAGGCGTTATAGTCTGTCCAACTTAAAATCTTTTTTTCCTCCTAAACATATTTGTCTGATATACATATGCTCATGTTTATTAGTTTATTAGTCAACTGGTTATTACAGTATTATTGTTATTACAATCATTACAGTATTATTACAGCTGGTGTAACAATAAATAATAGTTACTGAACATTACAGATGATGAGTAAATCATCTCCAAAGCCTATCCATTCTAATTTGCATTCCCATCTGCAAAGCCATACAAAAATCATATAAAAACCCATCTGAGTTTTTTTTTTTTTTTTTTCTATGATTACTCACTGGACTGATGTGTTCCATATCTATAAAACTCACTAAAATCAATTAAGTGGCTTGTAGTGTGCAATTTCATTTCATTTGTCACAGCAAAGTCTGTAGATGTTTCATTTTGGCATTTTTTCACATTGCTGACAGACAAATGTCTCTTTGGCAAAAAAATAAGAGAACAGTCCAGGGGCCTAAACACCTTGAAAGGCAGCTGTTACTGATATTGCTGTGTTCCATTTGCCATTTAGGTTTGTTTTTTTTCTGTAGAAATATTTTATTTGCTTATTTTTTATTTTTATAGAAAAGAAGCCAAATGGCAGATAACGTGGAGTCATATATTTTCAGTAGAGCTACAATGGTATTTGCAAGCTGAACTTTTTTTTTTCTTTAGCTGTCTAAGGCATCAGCAGTAAGTGTTAGATGTTGTGTCAGAGCCTCAGAATCAAAGTGAAAGAACTTCTTTTTAGATGAACTACTTTGCACAGATGTTGAACAACCCTGCAGAGAGAAATCCATCACAGAAGTTGCAGAGGAAGAGAGCCCAGATTCTCAACCAGTAAAAGCCATGGCAATCATGATTGCGAACATGATCAAAAACATTTTTTCCATAAAAATGTATTACAAAGTACTTGTTAAAATAAAAAAGTTCATGCAAGTGTTTGTCCACCTTTGACTGAGAGAAACAAGCTTTCCTCTGAGTCCCTGAGGATAGTTAAAGAGCTTTTGGCAAACACAGATAATCAAAAAAATCAATCAAAAACAGATGGAAAGGTGGGATCTTGATCAGTAAATTAGACACTCAAGATACCTACAGATGGGTAAGAAAATAAAGGAAAATCTATCCTAGTATAATAGTGTGGGGGGAATTTTTCTGGCATGGCCCACTTGTCCCCATAGCAAAAAGTCACTGCAAATTGCTTAATTGTTACGAGAGACCATCTTTATCCCAAGAGTAAGTATTTATATCATGGGAGAGGTCTCTTCTAGGATTCCTCCATCCACTGGGGACAAGGGTTACTGAATGGTTTGGTGAGGATGTTGGACATGTTGGACAGTGCTTTGCACTACCACAGTTCAACTTCATTTATTGCTGTTGATTTATTATGTGATTGATTTATTATACATAACTGACAATATCATAATAATTGTGTAAATGTTATTGTAAAAATTTGTATTTATACCATCATCAAAACACCAAATGAAACTTTTTTTTTTTTTTTTTGGAGGAATGTTGCTTATCCTTTCAGTAGAGTACCAGAGCAATACAGAATCAGTATTGATTCTGTATTGTAGGCATTAAAGTTCTTCTTTCAGAACTTGGTGAGCTAAAACCTCACTAAGACAATATTTTTTTTTTCTTTTATTTGTGTCTGTCTGATTATACCTCATGAATGTGTAGTGTGATTCAGCCAGCTTTAGATAATATTTTCATGACTCACCTCTTGCTGTAAATCCTTGATGATTTTGGTTTTTTTCTCCATCTCCACTTTAAGAAATTTAATCTGGAGACATGAAGGACAAAACAAAAATGATCACACACAAGGGCCAGCTGTAGGTATGTGTGCTTCTTCCATCAGTGAACATATTTAATGATGATTATGGACAATGAGTTTACCATTTAAGTAGTGTATGTTTAATTAATTGCATTGAAAAGATACAATTCTGTATCGGAATAACAGCCCCAAGCCTATTTGTTCCTACTGACAACATACTGTAAATCTTTAAAAATAGGTCACAGATGCTGTATATACCTTTGTTAAAAAAAAAGAATTAAATTAGAATAAAATTCAGTCACTTATTTCCACATTCTAGCAAGACACTCTGGGGAACTGTAAACTAGACCGCAGCAGGTGATTCACATCCCCATGATAACATGATAACATCAATATTCAATCTGTCACTGCCCTTGAGAAAAGTTAGAAGAAAATAAAAACATACAACATACAAACAAAAGAATATTCTGGTTAACTAATTATGTCACTAAATAAAAAGAATATTTCATGCATTTATCTATTAAACAGCACACTGAATGCTTCCGATTATACCAGTGCCAGTATTAATAAATAAATAAATAAATAAATAAAGTTAGCCTTTAATTTTTTGCCTTCAGTTTAACCTGTATGAAAAGTAGGTTCAATCAGACAACGTAAACAGGACGTTTACCATAAATGAATGCAATTAAATATAAATTGACAGTGGCAGAGGAGCACTATACTATAGTTAAATTTTAAAACACAATTTCTCACTTTTCAGCTAGCTACCACAAAGGCCTAAAGACCTTTTAACTCTGACAAAAACACTGTCACATATTACATTTCTCTCGTGCCTTACAAAATCTGTTTGGCATAACAAGTGTCCAGAAATGTTTCATTGGAGACTCTTTGATTGCAGCACATAAGATATGTGGAGGTATTTATTCCTGCAGTGAGCGACTGCATATTTTCTACTGTGAGCCTGATTTAATAGCTCACATGCTTATCATGTCAGAGTAATATCTTTGTTTATCAAAATCCTTTCATCATGAGCTTGGCATGTTTTTCCTGTGTGAGCCTGTGGCTTGTGTGTGTGTTTGTTTGTGTGTGTGTGTGTGTGCGTGTGTGTGTGTGTGTGTGTGTGTGTGCGGATGGAGTTGTTGCAGCCATACAGAGGTTCAAAAACCAACTGCAGATGGCAAACTGCTGCCATGGGCTACCATATATCTAAGCGAATTAATTCAGTGTGTAAGACAGATAGGTCAAGGTTTTGTTTCTGTTTTTTCAATTCTAAAAAAAGGTTTGTTAGAACGGTGTGTCCTTGAAAGAGGTCATCAACATAGTCCTGAGGACAAAGACGAAAAGATTCATGGGGCTGGTGCCCTCATGTCAGGTATATACCCCGGGGAGCAGTAAACTAAGCCTCACCAGTTGACTCACATCCCCTAGCAGGGCATGATAACATCAAGGTTCATGTCTGAGGCTTACAGTCACCACCACAGCCTCTGGGAATGGTTAAAAAAAAGAAGAAAAAAAAGAAAAAAAAACTTTTGCAGTACTTAGGTATTTCATGTTAAAAGGATCAGATTCATATACTGTAGGAAACATAAAGTTAGGCTATTATTTTTCCTAATGTATTTTCATAGCTAAAGATCTATTAAGTATTGTTAGATTTAGATTACACACACACACACGTGTGTGTGTGTGTGTGTTTGTGTGTGTGTTATTTTTTTTTTTTTTTTTTGAAAAGAAAAAAAATTAATTAAGGTTGGAAAATATAGCATAGCTTGAGCCAGGCATTGAGTAGTCCTTTTGGACTAGCAGCTATAAAAATGGACTATTTTGCCTAAAAAATTAATCCATACAATAATTTGTGGATTAACTGATTGGGCAGTCAACAAATACTTACCTTACATAATTTTAATTACCAAACTGCTTTATAATTTATTAGGTAACACTTTATAAAATGGCTTGCAACTAAGGCCGTAATTCCCCTGTAATTAAATGGAATTTCAGTGCATTTTATTTGAAATTACAATGTAATTATATTTACCTACAAATACTTACCACTCCGTGAATCGCTACCTTATCATGGTGGAGGGGTTTGTGTGTCCCAGGGGTCCCTGTCTGGGGGCTTTTGCCCCCTGGTATGGTATCCCGTGGCAAATTGGTCCTGGGTGAGGGACCAGACAAAGAGCAAGTCAGAAGACCCTTATGAGTAAAAAACAAGGGAACAGTTCACCCTTCCCGGGATAGGGTTACCGGAGCCCTGCCCTGGAGCCCGGCCTGGGGAGGGTGCTCGAGGGCCTGGCCAAGTGCAGCCTGTAGAGGAGACATGGGCCCACCCTCCTGTAGGCTCACCACCTGCAGGAGGTGCCGTAGGGGTTGGGTGCAGTGTGTGTTGGGCGGCGGCCAAGGGCGGAGACCCTGGCGGACCGATCCCCGACTATCGAGGCTGGTGACTGGGATATGGAATGTCACCTCTCTGGTGGGGAAGAAGCCTGAGCTAGTGCGTGAGGTTGAGCGGTACCGGCTAGATATAGTCGGGCTCACCTCAACACATGGCTTGGGCTCTGGAACCAGTCTCCTGGAGAGGGGCTGGACTCTGTTCCACTCTGGAGTTGCCATCAAGCTGAAGAAGGAGTCCTATCGGGCTTGGTTAGCCTGTGGGACTTTGGAAACAGCTGATGGGTACTGGCAGGCCAAGCGAAACGTGGCTCGGGCAGTGGTTGGAGCAAAAACTCGGGTCTGGGAGGAGTTCAGTGAGGCAATGGAAAAAGACTTTCAGACTACCTCGAAGCAATTCTGGCTAACCGTCAGGCGACTCAGGAGGGGAAAGCAGTGCTTTACCCACATGGTGTATAGTGCGGGTGGGGTGCTGCTGACTTCAACTGAGGACATAGTCTGGCTGTGGAAGGAATACTTCGAGGACCTCCTTAATCCCACTGACACGTCTTCTGTAGAGGAAGCAGAGTCCGGGACAAGGGGGATGACACGGCCATCATTGGGGGTGAGGTCACTGAGGCAGTTAAACAACTCCTTGGTGGCAGGGCCCCTGGGGTGGGTGAGGTTCGCCCTGACTTCCTGAAGGCTCTGGATGTTGTAGGACTGTCTTGGTTGACACGCATCTACAATGTCGCGTGGAGATCTGGGGCGGTACCATTGGATTGGCAGACCAGGGTGGTGGTTCCCATCTTTAAGAAGGGGAACCAGAGGGTGTGCTCCAATTATAGAGGGATCACACTCCTCAGCCTCCCCAGAAAAGTCTATGCCAGGGTGCTGGAAAGGAGAGTCCGTCAGTTAGTCAAACCTCGGATGCAAGAGGAACAATGCAGTTTTCATCCCAGTCATGGAACACTGGACCAGTTCTTTAACCTCTCGAGCACATTTAAGGGTGGATGGGAGTTTGCCCAACCAGTCTACATGTGTTTTGTGCATCAGTGTTTGATACTGTTGATCATAATATTCCATTACTGAGATTAGAGCATGCCGTAGGCATTAAAGGTACTATGCTGCAGTGGTTTGAATCATATGTATCTAATAGACTCCAATTTGTTCATGTAAATAGAGTCTTCCTCGCATACTAAGGTTAATTATGGAGTTCCCAGGGTTCTGTGCTAGGACCAATTCTGTTTACATTATACATGCTTCGTTAGGCAGGATCATTCGAAGGCATAGCATTTTCATTGCTATGCAGATGATACCCAACTTTATCTATCCATGAAGCCAGATGACACACACCAATGAGGTAAACTGTGGGAATGTCTTAAAGACATAAAGACCTACTAATGATACTACTTACTAATGATCATGAAACTGACCTTATGGCCCATTGTTAGTCAGTGGTGTTAGTTTCGGTCATTATGCAAATGTACTGTTTATAAGGTTGGGGAATCTTGCAGTCAGCTGAGACTGAAGAAGTCACTTGGATAAGTTGACGAAACGTTTCTCCCACTAAAAACGCTACGTCCAGATGAACAGATTCAGCTTTTTGGGACATAAAGACCTGGATGACCTCTAATTTCCTGCTTCTAAATTCAGATAAAACTGAGGTCATTGTACTAAAAATCTTAGAAACATGGTGTCTAACCAGATACTTACTCTGAATGGCATTACCTTGGCCTCCAGTAACACTGTGAGGATTTTTGACCAGGATATGTCCTTCAATGTGCATATATGTGCATAAACAAATATGTAGGACTGCTTTCTTGGAAATGTGCAATATCGCTAAAATTAGAAACATCCAGTCTCAGAGTGATGCTGAAAAACTAGTTCATGCATTTATTACTTCTAGGCTGGACTATTGTAATTCATTATTATCAGGCTGTGCTAAAAAACTCTCTGAAAAGCCTTCAGTTAATCCAAAATGCTGCAGGAAGAGTGCTGACAGGGACCAGAGAGAGCATATTTCTCCCATATTGGCTTCTCTTCATTGGCTCCCTGTTAAATCCAGAATTGAATTTAAAATCCTTCTCCTCACATACAAGGTCTTGAATAATCAGGCCCCATCTTATCTTAAAGACCTCATAGTACCGTATCACCCCAATAGAGCACGTCACTCTCAGACTGTTGGCTTACTTCCGGTTCCTAGGATATTTAAAAGTACAATGGGAAGCAGAGCCTTCAGCTTTCAGGCCCCTCTTCTGTGGAACCAGCTCCCAGTTTGGATTCAGAAGACAGACACCCTCTCTACATTTAAGATTAGGCTTAAAACTTTACTGTTTGAAAAAGCTTATAGTTAGGGCTGGATCAGGTGACCCTGAATCCTCCCTTAGTTACGCTGCAGTAGGCCTGGGCTGCTGGGGGCATCCCATGATGCACTGAGCATTTCTCC
>VUQS01072428.1:0-12330 GCA_015108495.1 Heterochromis multidens
AACTGACGTGGACATTGTTAATCCGGGCGACATCCGAGTTTCAATTATATGTCTCTCGCTCATGTACCGAGGTAGGCTTTTGGGTAGCATGGGGGGCCTAGCCTATTATTGTATTATTATATTATATTATTATTGTTGTTAATAGATATTATCATTGTTAATTATTACTACTATACTCACATAACAGACTAAGTGCACAGCTACTCAAAGTAGCTCTTCCTTCTATTTCATCTCATTTATTTTTGTCTAATTTTATTATTATTATTATGACCATTTCTCTTTTTTTATTCGTTCATTCATTTTATATGTTTTTTTTCACTTTTTCATCTCTGAAGGATGTGGAGTGGGATAATGTGGGGAGGCTGCATGATACCCAGGGTGGCTGGGAGAGAGGGGGCAGGGGAGACTCAAACCAAACCTTTTTGGTTCTAGTTACTGAAAATGAGTTGGCATCAACACAACCAGGTTGACAGGTCTGTAAGTCCTGGCCCCCTCCTCAGATTTACATAGTTAGCTTCTTTAGGCAGTAGGTGGGAATCATGTCAGGGCCTAGTGCTGTTCAGCTCTTCATATTTGAGACTCTTTCTTGGATGTCTGCCATCGTGATGGTTACTGGATCCTCTTCAGGGAGGTTGCTGTGGTCTTAGATCCACTAGCCACCGAGCATTGTGTTGCATCCTTCTCCCATATACTCTTCCAGTATTGCTCCATATACTGGAAAAAGCTGTGCTCAATCAAAGAAAGTACATTGTACTGGTCTATAGGCCAAGGTAAATACTTCTACACAACTTTTCCCAAACGTGTCCCAAAGTCAAAACATCATAACATCTACTTATACTTTGGTAGCAGCTTTGCTCATTTTATGTACATTCACTTGGCTCAGACTGCTGTCTCTGTTTTTCTCATAATAGTATTGCTTAATCTACTGTACAATCATGGGATAAAGTGGGATTTGGGATGTGGGGGAACCCTATGTTCTGATGTAACATGGCAGTGTGGGGGAAACGACTCACAAAGAAATAAGTTGCATGACATTTTGTATTATGATCTCCAGTACATTTGCTTTCTTTGTGGACAGGCTTTGGTCGGTGACCTATGGTTTACTGTACTTTGTAGATTTAAAAGTAAACAGGAAAAAGTCCATGCACACACTTTCAAGCACACTCACTCGAAACGTCACATTTTACTAGATGCAATAAAAAAAGAATTTGGAGTTCTGCAGTGTGCAAACCATTCATTCTTTTCCTTTGTAGATTTAGCCAGCTACATTTTACAGTATGTAAGCACATGTTAAATCACAGACAGGGCTGATTTCTAGCCCCTGGTTTATTCTAAATCTAGTATAAAGGTATAATTTAGGTAATGTTACTAAAGAACATCATCATGTTGAATTCAAATTGATGACACCCGTTGTGGTCGATGAGGAAACTGTTTTTGTGTTTTGTTAACTTATTCTCATCATTACGTCTCAGGTGGAGTTTCTCCTTGGAACAGTCCTTCTCACACTTGTCTTGCATCTGGTAATCGAGTACGGAGTATATCAAGACTGTAGGTTGCAGCAGTTCTCTGCTAGATTGTCATTACTATTATGGTGAACATTGTTACCTGCTGCTAGTAATTGTTTGTTTTTGCTCACTCATTCTCTCTTTGCTTCTCCTAGTTGCCTACTCCATATCTCCTGGAAAAACTTGCTTACTTAGAAACCAACTCGCCTGCTGCATGCAGAAACCTCCACCTCTTTGTATTGGCTCCAATACCAGCTCTCTGTAATCTGTCAAAGGAAGGACTCACCTGATCACCTGCCTGCCTGCTCTCCACCTGCTCTCGCCATCAACTCTTGAAATTCCACCAGCTGCCCACCAACTTCCTCCAAGACTCCACTAACCCTGAACTCAAGTAAGACTGTTAAGAACTGTCAAGATTTCTCTTACAAATCATACTCACCTCTTGGGCAACTGCTAACTCCATATCTCTTCTCTAACAGAGCTCCCGAGTGTGAACCTGCAGTATTGCTGACATCCCTTGCCCACTTTTCCCAATTATTGTGAGTTCAATTTTATTAATATCTGCAGCATGAACACATGACAGGGATGCGAACAAGAAAAAGTATGTGTAATGGAACGATGTGGTGACTTAACTGCCTCTGTGGCATCAGCTAGAAGGACTGGCAGGCTGCAGCACATGAAAAATGAGCGTGTTTGACAGCAATTTGTTGTTAACAGCCTATCAGATTAAATTAAAACTCCATCTATCCATTTTCTACTGCTTATCCAGGTCTGGGTTGCGGGAACAGCAGTCTAAGCAGAGAAGCCCAGACCTCCCTCTTCTGGCCACCTCCTCCAGCTCATCTGGGGGAACACCAAGGTGTTCCTAAGCCAGCTTAGAGATGTAATCTCTCCAGCGTGTCCTGGGTCTGCCTTTGGGCCTGTTTTCGATAGGACATGCTCAGAATATCTCACCTAGGATCCATCCAGGAGGCATCCGAATAAGATGTCCGAATCAGCTGAAATCACCTCAACTGGCTCCTTTTGATGTGGGGGAATAATGGCTCTTCCCCAAGACCCTCCCAAATGGCTGAACTCCTCACCCTATCTCTAAGTAAGAGCCCAGCCACCCTTCAGAGAAAATGCATTTCTGCCGCTTGTAACCGCAATCTCATTCTTTTATATCAACCAGTAAATTGACAGCTTTCACTGTCATCTCTCTCTTCACCACAATGGACTGGTATAGCATCCGCATCAATGCAGAAGTGGCCCCAATCCATCTGTCAATTTCCCGCTTCCCACTCCCCTAACTAGTAAAGACCCCAAGATATTTAAACTCAAATATAAGATGTAACATTTCATTTTGTTACTGTATAGATATCTGGTGTTGGTCCTGCCATGCCATGGTCCTCCAGAGTTACTGTACTTTTACTTAAGTAATGTTCTATACAATGGTATTATTTAGCTCTTTTAATTGTATTATTTTAAGTTTTCAATTGAAAATGTACTCAAGCATAATTTTAAAGAGAAATCTGTGTAACTATACGTATCTAATAAGTGTCTAATATATAATTTTGCTTTGACATGTGTATATCTTTGATGTTTCTCTAGTCAGAGCTTTTGAAGACTGATCTACATAGGATTCAAACACAGTACACAATACACTTCAGATTTCAGACAAAGCAATGACCCAGACCCAGTTTTGCTTCTGACTGCTTGAGGTTTTCTTTCAAAATCTTCACATATCCTTCTTTCTTCATGATTTCTTCCATCTTGATAGGATTCCCATTTCCAGACACACTGAAGCATCCCCACAGCATTATACTCCCACCACCGTGTTTCACTGTGGGGATGGTGTTCTTTGGGTTGTACGCCACTCCCTTCTTTCTCCAAATATAAGCAGAGTTTCTGTGGCCAAAGAGCTCTAGTTTTGTCTCATCTGATCAAAGGACACACTTCCAGTATGCACAGTCTTTCTCGTGGTTGTCCTTAACATATTTCAGCCTGGCTTGACAGTGTCTCCTCTGCAGAAGTGGAGTTTTTCTTGGTCTGAAACCTCACAGTCCATTACTGTGCAGAATTCTAGTGATTGTCTTCTTTGAGACTACAGTTTCTGACTTGGCTAAGTCATTCACTGGTGTCTTGGCAGTTGTTCTGGGGTCTTTAGACACATCTCTCACTTGTTTTCTTTCCAGAGTCTTTGAAATCTTATGCTTCCTACATCTGCCAGGCTTGTTCTGTACTGTGTGGCTCTCTTTGAATTTCTTGATGATACTCCTCACTCCAATCTCTTCAGTCTCAATTTCTTTTTTGCCATGATGCTTTCTTAAGTGACAGCTCAAACCTTTGCTGACGTTTTTATACTGTGTGCAAATTGAAAGATAACCCTCAGTTTTAACTTGATTTTCGAGCTTTGAGCATTACAAAGTTAAAGCACATCATTGCACAGCAGTGGTTTGTGTTATGTCTCAATAAAAAGATCAGTTTTTCAGGGGGCTAATACTATTGACTCTGGTCATTTTTGTTTTTTTCTGAAATAATTCTGTCATTGTGTGCAAATAGAAATAATTTATGCTTTCTAAAAAAAAAAGAAACTAGTATGTTTAGAAATGCTACATTGAAAATCCTATCCTCTGTTAAAAAAGCAAAATTTGGGAAACCTTTGAGAAAAACTTTAAATTTCTTAGTAATTCATTCATAATTCGAATAATTTTGTCCTCATCTGAATTTCATTTTCTCTCCCCCTCATCAGTAAATGTGGATGAAAACACAGTGAAAAATAATTGCCACCCAAAAATTGTGACGTATATTTAACAATTATTTTACAGATGGCGGCCCCTCCCTGAGCCTGGTTCTGTCTGATGTTTCGTCCTGTTAAAAGGGAGTTTTTTCTTCCCACTGTCACCAAGTGCTTGCTCAATGTGGGTGGTCTGATTGTTGGGGTTTTCTCTCTATTATTGTAGGGTCTTTATCTTACAATATAAAGTGCCTTGAGGTGACCGTTGTTGTGATTTGGTGCTATATGAATAAAATTGAATTGAAAATTGAATTTCACCACATTCCAATCGTGTGGGACCGATGTACACAATAAAATCAAGTAAATTAAATTTGCTTGAATCATGTTGAAGCAACATGATTCTTTCATGCAATCTTGGTAAATGAAATACATTGGATTTACTAGTAAAAATTAAGTGAGGGGATGAAGGAGAAATTACGTTAGTTCACATATTCCAGTTGTGTGGGACCAATGTACACAATAACATCAAGTAAATTCAAAGGATTTTTAAAAAAATTGCAAATTCATGTGGGATTTCTGATTTTGGTGACTATGTCTTATAGTCTAAACACTTTCTGGCAGAAAATCAGATGAAGAAGATATTCCAATAAAAGATCTTTTTATAAAGTTTCATTCTAAGTAAACATCCTTGAAGCTCATAGTAATTAATCTGTTTCTTATGAAGTTTTGCTTCATAATAGAAAACACATTGTTCTGGTCTTAAGGCCAAAATAAATATGTCTGCATGACATTTCTTGAATGCTGTAGCCTATTCCCATAACAACATGGCCCAAAGTTCAAACACTAACATCTGCTAACAGTTTGGCAGCAGATTTGCTTTTTTCATGTAATTCACTTGGCTCAGACTGCTGTCTCTGTTTATCTCATTGTAGTACTTCTTAATCAACATAAAGTGCACACCAACACACTATTTGAGTTATTATTAATCTCTGGCTCTCTTCCACAGCATGTCTTTGTCTTCCCCCCCTCACCCCCAACCGGTCGCGGCGGATGGCTGCCCCTCCCTGAGCCTGGTTCCGCCGGAGGTTTCTTCCTGTTAAAAGGGAATTTTTCCTTCCCACTGTTGCCAAGTGCTTGCTCATAGGGGGTCGTCTGATTGTTGGGGTTTTCTCTGTATTATTGTAGGGTCTTTACCTTACAATATAAAGTGCCTTGAGGCGACTTGTGTTGTGATTTTATAAATAAAATTGAATTTAATTGAATTGGAATCAGAATATCAGAATTTAGTGCATTGGATACTTTCCAGTATCGATAAACAAATAGTAGTGTAAGGTAATGCATAACAGTTAAAACAAATATACATTTATAATTACTTTTGAGGCAAAAACAAGCATTTTGTGTTCTGTTTGTGTACCAAACAACTTCAAAATTTTCATGAGAATCCTTACTAGACACTTAAGAGGCAGCTTTTCAAGTTCACAAATCTGTGAAAGAATCATGGGCGTTGATCACCTTTGGCCTCAAAGTTAGTTGAAACAAGTCAAAGTCATTGTCCATCAGGAGGTTGGCCTCCTCCTGTTAACCCTCCCTTATAGTTATCAATAATCATAATAATAATTACATGCATTTAAGGTCCAACACAAAAGCCTCCGTGCCCCCAAAACAAACATTTTAACATTTGATGACATTTCAGGACACATATACAAAAAGTGACATTCCCTGCAAGTATTTGATGTTAGTTGATCCAGGCTGCAACATGGTTGACTGAAGTCAGCTGTCATTAAATTGTGATGGCTGTCTGCCTCATGCAAGTGAATCAGATCAGATTGTTCCAGTGCTTTGTCTTTTCATTGCAGCAGGTGGAGCTCCTCCTGTCAGACACAGGTGCACTGAGAGAGTGATGTAATCAGCTGTAGATGATATGCTTCACTCACCCACCGAGGTAGATAACCCCAATAATACATTTGTTCATTCCTTGTGTTTTTGACAAGAGGGAGCAATAAAGCCAAAATGAAAGCGTTGACAGAAACCAAGAGCAGACAGATTGCACTTGCACGCTATCTTGAAAAAGGATGTGTTTTGTTGTCAAGTGTTGTTCTTCATGCACAGCAGGTAAAGGTGAAAACAGTTTGATACTATATTTTATTATGAACTATGGGAGTGTGAGCTTTTGAGCAAGAAGGGCACCAAAATCCGAGTTTCACTTCATGCAAATTTTAATTCAGGTGACAGATTTTTTTAATTTGAGGTTTTAGCTTTTAATCATTGTACCCCAAGCCTCATGTAGTTAATAGCTTCAAATAATCATGGATTACAATATTTAAGATCTTTATCATCTAAACTTTGTTACTGTATCTTTTAAAAACCAAGTCATAAAATTAATCCGACTGGCAACTTTTTAAAAAAGTAAGAAATTGAACTCTCAACCTTGTGCTAGAACTAATACTCTTAATCTCATACCGTGAGACAAACATCCCTCAGATTAACATACCATGACTGGTTAATGAGAACATATGTTACTACCACAAAGTTAAATTGTTATGTTAAAAATACCATATGCATATGCACTAAACCACCAAATCTTCACATTTTGGGAAGGGGTCAGTGTGCCATGTGTGAAGATAATTTCAAAAAGAATTTCAATAGACCAAAGCATTTTACACTTGTTTTGTATCCAAAAGAACATAACTATAATAAAAGTGAACAAACATTAAAAAAAAACCCTCAGTTTATCAAATTTTAAAATAAAAATATTCTTAAAAAATAAAACATTTTGCAAAAGCAAAAGGAAAAAAAAACTAAACTAAACAAACAAATAAACAAACAAACAAGAAAACCCCTCATGGATAAAATTTTATACAGTGCACTGGATGAAATAAATTATGTTAAAGATTGATGATACAATGATTACACTTTGGCAGAGTTTCAAAATTATTGCAGTGGATCATGCAGTGTTTTCTTTTCTGCACATTTTGAATTGATTAAAGTATTTATTTAGTATTTTTTTTAAGTAAATTAGGGTAATTTGTCTGCTGGAACAGAGGAATGTGAGCAGTTTTATTTGTTTGTGTCAGCTGGTTTATTTGTGGTTTTTATTGTTCATTTGGTTATATTAGAAATTAGAAAATATAATGTTTAATATAATATAATGGAAGTTCTCTTTTTCTCATTAATTAGAGCCATTTGAAAATGAAGACAATTAATGAAAATGATTGCTTTCATAGTTGTGTTGAAAAAGTGACATGAAAAATACAGCGATACCATAAAGTGTATAAACCATTGCAATCCATTTATATATATATAATATCATAATAATATCATAATATCATAATAAAATCTTCTTAGAAAAAAATCTACCCCCATTATCCCTATTGGGATGGTTCGTTGCTCCACTCCATTTTGTGGTCAGTCACAGGCAGTCCATTAACAGACCATCCACTCAACCTTATGGAAGACCAATTCCTCCAGAAAGCTGTGGGGTGAAATGTGACGCAGCCTCAACAACACTCCTTTTGGTGCCGCTGGGGAGCTGTACACATTGATTAGTAATTGTCCTTCCTCCTTTCCTAAGAGGCTGTTTGTCCCACAGGAAGGTGGCCATTACACCACAGCTAGCCACAGGGACCATTCAAGGGAAATCAGAGCAAACAGACTCAGGATAACCACTTAGATGGGAAAGTGCATTGGCTGGTATTGGTAACAGCAAGTAGAAAGCAAGAAAGTCTGGAGCAAGAACTGGAATTGTTTTGGAAGTGGAATTGGTTTTGTGTGAGAATGTCACAGTGAGCAGCAGTGGCACTGCACTGAAGGACTTTTAAAAAAAACTTTCTGTGCACCTCTGTGTAAAATCCATTAAAGCTCGTTACTTATGAGAGAATAGCAACTGTAGTAGCCCAAACTTTGGATAGCTGTTCAAAATCCATACCTGATTAAAATTTGTAATCCCCTTTAAGGTAATCTCCTTGTGTAACCATACACCAGTGCTAGAGCTCCTGTTACATTTGGATAGCTACCTGGATGTCCTGGATGTCCTGTACTGACACAGGCCTCCTGTGTCAGTACGTGACCGCAAATGGCCTCCTGCCTCAGGAGCACCATGGACAACTTGCACAAAATACCATCCTTTTTTTTTTTCAGTCTGATCCAACCTTTAGTATAATTACTGGTGACGAGACTATCAACGCAAAGTTCTACTGTAAACTCCTGAGGTGTCTGAGGGAGAACATTCAGAGCAAATGACCTGAACATAGTGCTCGAAAACATACACATACATATACACAGTGCTTTTTTTTGCCACACTAACACAATCATCCTTCACTACCTACCCTGCTTGGCAAATGGCTCCCCATGATTTCATAGAAGATCCAGCACATGCAACAAATGCACACCTGCAAGTGGCTAGAAGATTACTTCTTAGGGAGCAATCAACATTTTAATCAGGTATGCTTTTTATCCTTCATGAATTAAATATGTTAGCAATATTTCTTTACAACATAAATTATTATCTAGTCACAATTACATTTTCTTTTCTGAGGGGAAAGTTTTGTCAAAAGACAGCAATAAGATATACTGTAGCATATTTCATGATTACTTTGAGCTATTCTTTTTCTAGGGTGGAATGTTTGTACAGCATGCATCTAAGAAACAAGAACTGGGCCCACAAGTTTGAATTTATTTGGGATTTTCTCTAATCCATATATGATCAAAAGTATACATATCCGTTCAAATATATACATACAACCCCACTAATATTAAATGTCCCATAGCAAGTTGCACCTCGACCAGATGCTTTTGGCAGCCATCAACATGCTTCTGGCATAATTCTGGTTGGATATTTGAAAAACTGGTAAAGTTCATTTAAAATGAAGCTCATGCGTAAGTTCAATAAGGAAGACCTGCAATCACTCATCTGCCTGCTTTCCTGGACATTAGGTCACTTGTCGGTTCTTTACATCACTGCCACTTTCCCACGCTGTCAATCTCAATACTGACATCATTACGCTAGTCTAATTATCTTCTCGCCCGCCTTCTTTGAACCAATCAGCCTCAACTCTGTGTGGTTTAAATCTGCAGTCTCCGTCATTCTCCCTTTCAGACACTCATTCGTGCAACCCACCTCCTCTCCATCTCCTATTCTCAGACACCTCAGTCAGAGCTCCATCTAAGCCTCAATCATCATCTTCACCACCAGCAGCGTCTAGACTCCGTGGGGTCCTGTCCTAAATCCTATCACTGCTCCGTTCTACCATGATGGGTCATTGGAGTCTAATTGTCAAATACATTAATTAATTTCTCTGTCTCAAAAAGTCATGTTCAATTCTTCCAAGTGATCTCTCCTTATTGAACGGGCTGGTTTCCTGTCAGGAACCCGGCTTTTAAACATAGTCCAGTTTTTCAGGGTTGAGGTTGGGGCTTTGGAAAGGCCATTCCAGAAGCTTAATGTTAGTCTGCTTTATCCATTCCAAAACCAGTTTTGATGTGTGTTTGGGATCATTGTCCTGTTGCAACAACCATTTGTGTCCAAGTTTCAACCGTCTAGCTGGTGATTTGAGATGAAGTTAAAAAATTTGGAGGTAGTCCCCCTTCTTCATTATTCCATCCACTTTTTGCACTGTACTAGCACCACTGGCAGCAAAACAGCCCCAGAGCATGATGCTACCACCACTATGCTTGACAGTGGAATTGTGTTCTTTGGTTTGAAAGCCTTACCTTTACTTCTTCAAACATACCTCTTGTCATTGTTGCTAAAATCCAAAATAAATTCAAACTTGTGCACGTAATTCTTGTTTTTTAAAGTCATTAAAGATGTATGCTGTAAAATCATTCCACCCTGGAAAAAGAAGAGTTCAAATACTTAAAAGCCCCAAATTACCATGACATTCATGTCCATGATAACTATATATAAACCTCTTGATGCATGCTCAATAATCCAGGTAAAAGAATCCCAAAAAGTTGAATCTGTTCATCTGGACGTGGCGTTTTTTAGTGGGAGAAACGTTTCTCCCACTAAAAAACGCCACGTCCAGATGAACAGATTCAACTTTTTGGGATATATATAAACCTCCGACCATAACTGTATATATTCCAGTTAGACTAAAGAGTGAATACACTCAAACTGATCAAGCATAACATTATGACCACTGACAGGTGAAGTGAATAACCCCAATTATCTCTTCATCATGGCACATGTTAGTGGGTGGGATATATTAGGGAGCAAGTGAACATTTTGTCCTCAAAGTTTATGTGTTAGAAGCAGGAAAAATAGTCAAGCGTAAGGATTTGAGCGAGTTTGACACGGGCCAAATTGTGATGGCTAGACAACTGTGTCAGAGTATCTCCAAAACTGCAGCTCTTGTGGTGTGTTCCCAGTCTGCACTGGTCAGTATCTATCAAAAGTGGTTCAGGGATGGAACAGTGGTTAACCAGTGACAGGGTCATGGGCGGCCAAGGCTCAATAATGCCGTGGGAAACAAAGGCTAGCCCTTGTGACTGGATCCAACAGACGAACTGCTGTAGCTCAAATTGCCGAAAAAGTTAATGGTGGTTCTCATAGAAAGGTGTCAGAATACACAGTGCATCACAGTTTGTTGCGTATGGGGCTGCATCACCGCAGACAAGTCAGGGTGTTCATGCTGACCCCGTGCACTGCTGAAAACGCCAACAATGGGCACATGAGCATCAGAACTGAACCATGGAGCAATAGAAGAAGGTAGTCTTGTCATGGTCCTGGGTCTTTGACCCAGCATTTCTGTGCTTGTACCTGTTGAATTTATTTATTTATTATTCTGAGTCTGTGGTATTAGTTCTAGTTTTTGGTTCTTATCAAAGTTGTAATGCCCTAGTGGTTAGTCCTTTGTTCTTGATATTTTTGTTGTTTGATTTTTGCTCTGAGTTTAGTATTTGTATTCTCAGGTCTTCTTAGTTTAGTTATTTGGGTTCTGTTCTTGGTTATAGTTTGTATTTTCAGTTATCTCTTTGTATCTTATGTTTCTGCTTTTGTACCGTTTGTCATCGCCCAAAATAAACGGCTCACCTTTTGTTAACTAATCGCCTGAGAGTCTGCATTTGGGTCCTCATCTCCACAACACATATATGACAGGCCTGGTCTGATGAATCACATTTTCTTTTACATCACGTGGATGGCCAGGTGCGTCACATACCTGGGGAACACTTAGCACCAGGATGCACTATGGGAAGAAGGTAAGCCAGCGGAGGCAACGTGAAACTTTGGGTTATGTTCTCCTTGAAAACCTTGGGTCCTGCCATTCATGTGGATGTTACTTTGACACTTTTTTGACACTTATAAGTTAGGGCTTAGTAACAACCTGCAAAACTTTATTTTTGATGGAATTCCATTTTCATTGACATCTAAAAGAATTTTCAGTTCAGTTCAATTCAACAGTTGCCTCAAGGCACTTAATACCGTAAGGTAAAGTCCCTACAATAATACAGAAAAACCCCAACAAACCCTATGAGCAAGTACTTGGCAACAGTGGGAAGGAAAAACTCCCTTTTTACAGGAAGAAACCTCTGGCAGAATCAGGCTCAGGGAGTGGCAGCCATCTGCTGCGACCGGTTAGGGGTGAGGGGAGGAAGACAGGACAAAAGATACACTGTGGAAGAGAGCCAGAGATTAATAATAACTCATGATTAAATACAGAGTGGTGTATAAACACATGGTGAGTGAAAAGAGGTGAGAGAAGGAGAAATGCTCAGTGCATCATGGGAAGCCCCCAGCAGCCTAAGCCTATTGCAGCGTAACAAAGGTAGGATTCAGGGTCACCTGATCCAGCCCTAACTATATGCTTTATCAAAAAGGAACGTGAGTGGGCACTCCACCCTTTTCCAGCTGAGAACCATGTCCTCAGACATGGAGGTGCTGATTCTCATTCCCGCCGCTTCACACTCTGCTGCAAACCACTCCAGTGCGAGCTGGAGGCCACCACCTGATGAAACCAACAGAACCACATCATCGGCGAAAAGCAGAGATGAGATTCTGAGACCACCAAAGTGGAAGCCTTCCGCCACTTGGCTACGTCTAGAAATTCTGTCTATAAAAATTATGAACAGAATCTGTGACAAAGGGCAGCCCTGGCAAACTCTCCTTTC
>VUQS01072433.1:0-14819 GCA_015108495.1 Heterochromis multidens
ATGTGATGGTCTTCTTTTCTTGAAATGTGAGGTTGGACGGAGGAATTCTTGCACTGGAGAGGGTAGCTGAAACCTTCATCCTGATTTGCTCTGCTTCAGGTTGTGTTAGTTTATTAATCCTTATTGCTGTTTCCATGGCTGTGATGAGATCCACTATGGGCAGCTGTTGTGGAGATATGGCAAAATTGAGGCCTTTGGCTAGCACATCCTTTTCTGGTTCAGTGAGGTCCCTATCTGATAAGTTCTTCACCCACTTATCCTCTCCACCATTTGGTTTTAGAACTGAAGAAGCCTTTTGGCTCAAAGGTGAAATGTCTTCAAACAACTTAAAGAAGTCCAGTTGTCTTCTTTCAAACTCTTAGACTACCATGTCCTGGATGACTGAGAACCTACACAGACATACTATTATAAATGTTAACCTGTCCAGTGCACACGTTAACATTAGGTGTTTAACTATTAGCAATTACCCGATAGCCACATTAGCTATCTGTTGTCATTAATGCAGCGGCTAGCAGACTGTAGTTATATAAAAGACGAAAAATTATTGCAGGGTGAACGGGTCGCAGATGGAATATTGAGCTGTGACAGAGTAGATTATGGAGATGTGGAGGACCGGGCTTCTTGTTGGCTGTACAGAGCAGAGGGGGAACCGTAGGTGAACTGAGCAGAGTGTCCAGAGTGTGGAGAACTAATCAGAGCAAATAAAGAGCGAAATCTGGAGAAGAGCTACAGAATCAGATGGGTTTCAGGGCTGAAGAGTAGAGCTGAGGAGGTGAAGAGCTGCAGACTGAGGCAGAGCAGTGTGGACAGTGGATGACAGTGGACTTTAGCAGAACTAATACCACATTTTATCTAAAGTTCATTTTTATGTTAGGTATTGTGCTGTTGTGCATCCATCTATTTTCTTCTGCTTATCTGGGGCAAGTTGTGGGGGCAGCAGTCTAAGCAGAGAAGTCCTCCAGCTTATCCAGGGCATGTCCTTCTGGTAAGTGGCCCTGGGGTACTGAAGTGTTCCCAGGCCAGCCGAGAGATATAATTTCTCCAGTGTGTCCTGGGTCTACCCCGGGGCCACCTACCAGTAGAACATGCCCGGAACACCTCACCCAGGAGGCATCCTAGTCAGATGCCCGAACCACCTCAATTGGCTCCTTTTGATGTGGCGGAGTAGTGGCTCTACTCTGAGCTCCTCTCGAATGACTGCACTCTTGGCTCTATCTCTAAGGGAGAGGCCAGCCACCCTTCGGATAAAGCACATTTGCACCGCTTGTACCCATGATGTCATTCTTGAGCTTGTGACCATAGGTGAGGATGGGGATGTAGATCGACCAATAAATGGACAGCTTTGCTTTTATGCCCAGCTGTCTCTTCACTACGATGGACCAGTGGAGCGTCTGCATCAGTGCAGCCGTGGCCCCAATCCGTCTGTCAATCTCCCACTCCCCTGAGATCCCGAGATACTTAAACTCCTTCACTTGGGGCAGCAACTCATCCCTGATCCAGAGTGGGCACTCCGCCCTTTTTGTGGGGAGTACCATGTCCTTAGACATAGAGGTGCTAATTCTTATTAACACTGCTTCACACTCGACTGCGAACCGCTTTAGTGCAAGCTGCGGCCTCCAGTTTGCACTAAAGCGGCACCTGAGGAAGCCAAAAGGACCAAAACACCCGTAAAAAGCAGAAGTCCACAAAGTCCACAAACACATGTAGACTGGATGGGCAAACTCCCACGCACATTATCCTTAAGAGGATAAAGAGCTGGTCCAGTTCCTCAACCAGGATGAAAACCGCATTGTTCCTCCTGAATCCGAGGTTTGACTAATGGACAAACTCTCCTTTCCAATACCCTGGCATAGACCTTCCCGGGGAGGCTGAGGAATGTGATCCCCCTATAGTTGGAGTACACTCTCTGGTCCCCCTCCTTAAAGATGAGAACCACCAGCCCAGCCTGCCAATCCAATTCATGCAACGTTGCAGAGGCCTGTCAACCAAGAAAGCTCTACAACTTCCAGAGCCTTAAGGAACTCAGGGTGAATCTCATCCACCCAGGGGCACTGCCACTAAAGAGTTGTTTAACTACCTCTGTGACCTCTCCCCAAGTGATGGGTGAGTTGTCCCACTCATCCCCAGACTGTGCTTCCTCTGCTGAAGACATGTCAGTGGGATTAAGTAGGCCCTCGAAGTATTCCTTCCACTGTTCGATTATATCCTCAGTTGAAGTCAGCAGTGCCCCACCTACACTATATACAATGTGAGTAGAGTACGGCTTTCCCCTCCTGAGTCACCTGACGGTTTGCCAGAATCACTTTGAGGAAGACCGAAAGTCTTTTTCTATGGCATCACCAAACTCCTCCCACACCCGACTTTTTGTATCAGCTATTGCCCAAGCTGTGTTCTGCTTGTCAGCTGCCTTCGAAGCCCCACAGGCTAACCAAGTATGATAGGATTCCTTCTTCAGCTTGATGGCTCCCTTCACCTCCGGTGTCCACCATCTGGTTAAGAGATTACTACCACGCACCAACCACCTTGCAGCCGCAGCGCCATGCAGAGACCTCAATAATGGAGGTGCGGAACATGTTCCATTCGGGCTCAATGTCCCAAGCCTCCCACAGAATGCTGTTGAAGTTCTGCCAGAGGTGGGAGTTGAAGATCTTGCAGATTGAGGCCTCTGCCAGGTGTTCCCAGTGCACCATCACTATACGTTTAGGTGTGCTGGCACAGTGCAAACATGGTGTTCATTATGGACAAACCATGATTTGCACAGAAGTCCAATAACAGAACACAACTCAGGTTCAGCTCAGGCATGCCATTCCTCCCAATCACGTCCCTCCAGATCTCACTGTCCTTGCCCACGTGAGTGTTCAAGTCTCCCAGTAGGATGACGGAGTCACCAGATGAAGCACCCTCAAGCACCCCACACAGAAAATCTGAGAAGGGTGGGTACTCTGGTGAGCCCAACTATATCTAGAGAGAGAGAGAGGTGACATTCCATGTCCCAGTCGCCAGCCTCGATAGCCAGGGATCAGACCAACAGGGCCTCCATCTTTGATTGCCACCTGACACACTCTGCACCCAACTCCTATGGCGCTTCCTGTGGGTGATGGGCCTATAGGAGGGCAGGCCTATGTCTCCACTTCAGGCTGCGCCCGGCCGTGCCCATGGGCTAAGGCCCGGCCACCAGGCACTCTCCTTCAAGCACCCTCTCCAGGCCTGGCTCCAGGGTGGGGCCCCGGAAACCCTATTCCAGGCAGGGTAAACTGGTCTTTTGGTTTACCTCTTTTAGGGGTCGTCTGAATTGCTCTTCGTCTGGCCCCTCACCCAGGACCAGTTTGCCCTGGGAGACCCTACCGAGGGCAAAAGCCCCTGACAACATAGCCCCTCAATGGGACACACATACCCCTCCACCATTGTAAGGGCAGTTTTATGCTCGCTGTTCAGTCGTTTCGCGCGCCGCTGCAAGATTCATCACACAGTCACTTCTATTTATACCTGTCATTAAGGTGCAGGAAGCCGCTGCAGTATTCTCCTGAATGATAGGTGTCGGCACTCAGACAGTACCACCACATCAGCGTTGATACAGGAAGAGAAGTCAAAACCGGAAGCAAAGACTTTGCAGAGTGTTTTTTTCAAAGTTTTTTCCACAAAGTCTCGTGTTTTCAAACTGTTGCAACATCTTCTTCTGTATATCTGTATGTCTGTGAGCTTCTGTACTGAAATAACATTAAAACAGTGGTAAAATCAGAATCAGAATCAGAATACAGTGGAACCTTGGATTACGAGTAACTTGGTCTGCGAGTGTTTTGCAAGAAATTTTAATAAACTTTGACCTGATGAACAAGCGAGGACTTGCAATACGAGTTAGTATGCATACGCTTCATCTGCCGAGCCTCACATGATCACAACTTCTCTCACTCATTCACTCCCTCTCTGCGGGATTGTGGCTCACTTGTATAGTCAACATCCGTGCTAGCGTATACTGTTAGTATATACTTTTAGTATATGCTAGTAGGAGAAAGAGACTGAGGAATCCCTCACTTCAAATGAGATCAGGGAGATGTGTAAAATGTGGGAAAGAGTGCAAAACTTTGTAGAAAAGCACCACCCGAATAAGGCTGTAGCAGTGCAAGCGATGAATCTGTTTAATGACAATGCAATGTTGCATTTCCGCGAAATCCTCAAAAGGAGGCAAAAGCAGCTATCATCGGATAGTTTCCTTGTTGAAGTTGCACGAAAAGAAAAAGATTCCAGTGAGCCAACAGATTGCAGTGATTCCGTGAGTTGTAGTGAAAGTCATCCTACACAATAATCCTCCTCCTCTCCCCTCCCTCACACCAGCCACGATTCTTTTCAAAGGTAAAGTACAGGTTGTTTTGTTTTATGTATTTTTACTTTATATTTTGTATTAATCATTTTTATTTAAATATTTGTGGGTTGTGAAACGAATTATCTGAGTTTTCATTATTTCTTATAGGGAAATTTGCTTTGATATACGAGTGCTTTGGATTACAAACACGTTTCCAGAACGAATTATGCTCGCAATCCAAGGTTCCACTGTACTTTATTAATCCCAGAGGAAATTATGTGGTCACAGTTGCTTCAGGACAGTAAGAAAAGTAATTAACAAGTTAAAATACCAATATTAAATAATACATTATATTACAAAATTACAAAATATTACAAATAGCTCTAATAATACAAATAACTCTAATATATAAGTATCCCAATATATTACATAACATTGACTAGATAACGTTGAATTGAGGTGCCCCTCTTAACATACTGCCTTTATTATATTAAGTGCCTTTATTATATTAAAAACCGACACGATCGTACAGTCATGTCTTCAACCCAGCTGCGGGGGCCATGGCACAACACGCCAGGTTACAAAAATCAAGAGGTGCATGACCGGCCAAAGTGCCACAAATACTGTGGCACGCGACATAGGATTAGATTAATAGATTTTACCTTCACAATCTGTAATGAAATTATCTAAATAATTTGTAAAATGAATTAAACCTCTATCTTAAATACTTTTGTTAAATCTAACTTATAATTGGGAAAATTTGTTGAAAATTAACAAGTTAACTTCTTGGAGATATGATTTCTTCGCCATAACTTCTGTTGTTGCAGGATGGGGTCAAAATCGTCCCCGTGGTATCGAAAATGGTATCAAGTATTGAGTATTTAACTGTCACCAGTTCCAAATTGGCAGGACTAGTGGGGGATTGGGATTCCCCCACAAATCCTGCCAGAGATGCTTGGAAACAGTCAGGCTTACTGGCTCATTGGCTGATTTCTCTCAAATCAAACACGCGGACATTAGGTCACGAGTGTGACTAGGAGCATGCAAAACAGAACATAATACACAGGAGACGAGGAACTCTCAAAGTAAAACAGGAAGTGGCTAAACACTGAGACACAGACTAAGACACGAGGACCTGACGTGGGGAAAGTAAAATGGAGAGACAGAGAGAGAGAGCACGAGAGGGAGAGACTAGGAGAGAGGGGGCACAAGAGGGAACTAATAAAACCAGGAACTAAGAACTAAACACAGGAGAGAACACAAGAGGATAAATGCAGAACATAAACATTGCACACTCTTGAAACCTTACAACAAATAAACAAAACTAGAAAGTCCACAAAACTCAAAACAGTGGGTCAACCAGACCCAGGACCATGACACATACAGAGCTGCCCAAACAGAAGATCTTGAAAGGCAAATTAAAATCAGGTATGGTTTTTTATTTTTATATATATATATATATATATATTTTTATGAGCAGTCACAGAACTCTCTATGTGCACCTTGTATATCCTAGTCCTACATATGCAACACTATTACATGACAAAAAGTGTAAAATGAAAAGGGAGCAACTGAATATGACATGTCATGACAATCCCTGTGTTGTTCTTGACTATACTTAGAGAATGAAGTTTAAGAACTTTTGGCTAACCACAAACACAAGTTAATTTAACCAGCAAAAGCAATTGGCTCAACCAGATCTCCCGGAGAAAAGCTACAAATTTGAATAAAAAAGACTCAGTTGGAATATCTTCTGAATATATGCTGTTTACATTACCCATATCAAATTCTAATGTAATATTAGTGTGAGTGTGGTCGTGCCCAAAATTCTACAGTAATAACAGAGTAGTTAACAAATGAATAAAACTAAGGAAATTATGCATTTATTTTATTTGTTTCCTTTGTCCTCTTGTCCTCCTCTAAGATAAGTAACTTCACCATAGGTAGTGCACAAAGACGCCTCAGGCTAAATGGCTGTTTCAAGGCGACCTATTTCCCATAGAGCACCATGCTTCCCATTTTTGTGATGGATGCTTTTAGACATCCTTTCCTCCCTTCACTTTTTCTTGCCACATAGATGAGGACAGTTGCCAGTGTGTGTTTGGATGCCACAGCGTGCCACACAGTTGCCAGCTGGCATTATTTTAATTCCCAGGTCCACCTACAGGAAAAAATTAATACAAGCATAGGACAAAGACTTGTTTACACACATGATCTATGTGCTGTCGTTTTCACAAATTTTATTGTTATCAGGGCAGTACAGCACAGACTACAAGAGGAAGAAGTGAAATGGGTAATGGTGGTTTGGGGTTAGGCATCATGCAAGGAACTGAATGCATCATTGTTGGGGTTTTCTGTATTATTGTACGGTCTTTAACTTACAATATAAAGCGCCTTGAGGCGACTGTTGTTGTGATTTGGCGCTATATAAATAAAATTGAATTGAATTGAATTGAATTGAATCATTGCTGCAGTGGAGAGAGAAGCATCATGCTGTGTGATGGTAAAGGGAAGAGAATAAACTCCAAACATGTATGAAAAGTAAGGTTTAGGTCAGGGCTTTGTCTCTCTGGTTTGGTGGAGGCCCCTTGGTTGAAGTGAAAGGAAATTTTACTTATTACTTGAGATAAAAGTGTCACAAAGCTTTAACTTTGTGTCAGCACTTTGTGCGTGACCCTGTCTGTTTCAACATTACAATGCCTGTGTAATGTGTGCTTGTGGAGAATCTACATCGTAGTTTATGTCGTAACCGGAAACCCCTCTTAACCGTATGCTGCAACCTTCCACACCATTCAAGTAGATGTGGGCTACGTCGACGTGTAATTACATTTCTCAGGAGGTTCACGTCAGGTTACGTGGAAGGTTGCGGCATAGGGTTAAAATGTGGTTCAGGTTACTTTGTAAGTTACGAGGTAGATTTCCCGCAGAAGCATAATTCAAGCATTACTGTGAGCCACTGCATGCTTTGGTCTAATTCAGTTCAATTCAATTCAATTCAATTTTATTTATAGAGTGCCAAATCACAACAAAAGTCGCCTCAAACGCTTTATATTGTAAGGTAAAGACCCTACAATAATACAGAAAACCCCAACAATCAGACGATTTCCTATGAGAAGGCACTTGGCAACAGTGGGAAGGAAAAACTCCCTTTTAACAGGAAGAAACCTCAAGCAGAACCAGGCTCAGGAAGGGGCAGCCATCTGCTGCAACCAGTTGGGGGTGAGGGGAGGAAGACAGGACAAAAGACACACTTTGGAAGAGAGCCAGAGATGAATAACTCATGATTAAATGCAGAGTGGTGTATAAACCCATGGTGAGTGAATAACTATAAGCTTTATTAAAAAGGAAAGTTTTAAGCCTAATCTTAAAAGTAGAGAGGGTGTCTGGCTCCCGAATCCAATCTGGGAGCTGGTTCCACAGAAGAGGGGCCTGAAAGCTGAAGGCTCTGCCTCCCATTCTACTTTTAAATATCCTAGGAACCACAAGTAAGCCAGCAGTCTGACAGCGAAGTGCTCTATTGGGGTGATATGGTACTATGAGGTCTTTAAGATAAGATGGGACCTGATTATTCAAGACCTTGTATGTGAGGAGAAGGATTTTAAATTCAATTCTGGTTTTAATATTGAGCCAATGAAGAGAAGCCAATATGGGAGAAATATGCTCTCTCTTTCTAGTCCCTGTCAGTACTCTCGCTGCAGCATTTTGGATCATCTGAAGGTTTCTCAGAGAGTTTTTAGGACAATCTGATAATAATGAATTACAGTAGTCCAGCCTAGAAGTAATACATGCATGAACTAGTTTTTCAGCATCACTCTGAGAAAGGATGTTTCTAATTTTAGCGATATTGTGCAATTGCAAGAAAGCAGTCGTACATTTTTGTTTAATAAGGATATATGAAGGATATATCCTGGTCAAAAATGACTCCAAGATTCCTCACAGTGTTACTAGAGGCCAAGTTAATGCCATCCAGAGTAAGTATCTGGTTAGACACCATGTTTCTAAGATTTTTAGGGCCGAGTACAATAACCTCAGTTTTATCCAAATTTAGAAGCAGGAAAATGAGATGCTTAACTCTGGATGGCGTTACCTTGGCCTGCAAGGAACCTCTGGGTCATTTTTGACCATGAATTTGTTTCTTAAACCCCAATAAATCTCTAGAAGTTGCTTCTTTCATCTGCATAATCATATTAAAGTTGATTGATGCTGAAAAACTATCCATCCATCCATCCATTCCCTGGGGGAACTGGAGCCTGTCCCAGCTGCCATAGGGGAAGAGGTGGGGTACAACCTGGAAAGGTCACCAGTCTGTCGCAGGGCTAACACAGAGAGACAGACAACCATTCACACTTATGGGAAATTTAGGTCCACCAATTAACCTAACCCCTCTAGTATGTCTTTGGATTGTGGGAGGAAGCCGAAGTACCCGAAGTACGAGAGAACCCACACAAACACGAGGAGAACATGCAAACTCCACACAGAAAGGCCCTGGCCAGATGGTTGAGTCAAACCCAGGACCTTCTTGCTGTGAGGCAACAGCGATGAAGCTTATACGTAAGTTCAATAAGGAAGATCTGTAATCACACATCTGTCTGCTTCCCAGGTGTTTGGTGGCTAATCTATGCTTTTCATAACTTCCACTTTCCCTCACTGTCAAGCTCATTGCTGACATGACTGGTCTAGACCAATCGCCTTTCTGCCCACTTTCCTCAGGCCAATCAGCTTCCACTCCGTGTACTTTAAATATCACTGCTCATCTGTCAGTCGCCCTTGCAGACACCTTTGTCCAACCCACCTCCTCCCCATCTCCGCCTCTCCTATGTTACTCAGGCTCCAGCCAAGCCTCCATTTTCATCTCCACCACCATCTAGGCTCCTGGGGGTCATGCCCTAATTCCTATCACCATTGGGATTCGGTTCTGCTGTGACGGGCCATCAGAGTCTAGTAACCAAATAGCTCAATTGTTTTTTGTATATCAATAAATCATGTTCAGTTCCTTCTAATGATCTCTCCTTATTGAACTAACCACAACGCCACCATGCTGCCACACTGAAAAACTCGTCCATGCATTTGTTACTTCTAGGCTGGATTATTGTATTTGCTCATTGTCAGGTTGTCCTAAAAGTTCCATTAAAAGCATTCAGTTGATTTGAAACACCCCAACAAGAGTACTGACGGAAACTAGAAAGAGAGATCATAAGTCTCCCACACCTGTTACTCTTCAGCAATTCTGTTAAATCCAGATTTCAGTTTAAAATCCCTCTACTCATTTTCTATTACAGTATATGTCCTGTCTAGTTACATTTTTATAAATGCAGACATGCAGCCATGAGATGTTGCATAAGTAAAGCAAACCAGGAACATTAATAAAAGGTACATTTGGTTATTTCTTGCTTTGAAATATTCACAATGAAATCTAAAACAACAACATTTTTGGATGAAAAGATCAAAATCAAATGATGTTGATAGGACTTTTACCATTGATCCATTTACTTGTAGAAGGTACGTATTTGCAAAGAAAATTAGCACACCTATTCAAACCTTTGACCAACAGCAAACCATGTGATCACGTTTGTACCAAAAAAATTTAATTTAATTCAGGATTACTAACTAAACAGCAATGCTTGTAGAGCTTTCCAGGAGAGAAGTTTGTTGATAACAATAAAACTCTATAGAAGCATATACATTATTTGGTGGCCATTGGGATTTAACATGTAGTGCTATTGATTAATATCATAGACCAAAAAAAGCTAAGAGAGGCAAATGTCCTTACCAATAAGGGATTTACAAACCACACAGTACAACAATCTAAATTCTGTACTGAACGCAGGAGGGCAAAGTGTCTATGTGTATTTAAGAGTGTGTCTCTGTCCCCTTTGCCTCTGTCCCCTTAGAGATTTTTTTTCATTTACCCTAGCTGCCTCTAGAAGGGAAACAAACAAGCATCCATCCTAAATCAGATTATACTTCCTTTTTAATCTCCATCACCCCAGTCTCCCCTTCACTCCCTCTCCTATCTGTCTAGGACAAAAATCACACTTTGCGTATCAGAATCAGTGCGCACAAAAGCACACTGATTCATGCTCAGATTTTTAGGACATTACATTTGATTTATAAACTTCCCTGGGCATGAGTTAACAAATCATTATACTACTCTCCATGCTGATTGATGTAATACAAAAGTGTTTCCACTCATATTTTAATTATGAAAACTATTCTCTGAAAATTTTCAGTAAACACCAGTGGATAGTTGCACAACATATACCTACAGAATTTATAACACACCACTTTGATTTTGAAAAATACACCACATTCCTCTTAAGGGATCCCTAGGTGGTCCCAAGACCAGTACGACATATACAGTGCATCCATAAATTATTAACAGTGCTTCACTTGTTTGACATTTTGTCATGTTACAGCTATATTCCAAAATGGATTGAATTCATTAAATTCATTTTTACCTCAAAATTCTACACACAATACCTCATAATGACAAAGTTAACTTTGCTTGAAATTCTTGCAGATTTCTTAAAAATAAAAAACAAAAATATAACACGTACATAAGTATTCACAGCCTTTGCTCAATACTTTGTTGACTCATCTTTGGCAGCAATTAAAGCCTGAAGTATTTTTGAGTATAATGCTACAAGCTTGGCACACCAACTTTTGGGCAGTTTCTCCCATTCTTCTTTGCAGAACCTTTCAAGCTCCATCAGGTTTGATGGGGAGCGTCAGTATACACCCATTTTTAGATCTCTCCAGAGATGTTCAGTCAGGTCCAAGTCTGGGCTCTGGCTGGGCCACTGAAGAACATTGACAGAGTGGTCCCGAAGCCATTCCTTTGATATCTTGGCTGTGTGCTTAGGATCGTTGTCCTATTGGAAGATGAAACGTCACCCCAGTCCGAGGTCCAGAGTGCTCTGGAGCAGGTTATCATCAAGGATATCTCTGTACATTGTTGCATTCATCTTTCCCTCGACGCTGAGTAGTCTCCCAGTTCCTGCTGCTGAAAAGCATCTCCACAGTATGATGCTGCCACCACCATGCTTGTAGGGATGGTATTGGCCAGGTGATGAGTGGTGCCTGGCTTCCTCCAGACATCCTCAGGCCAAAGAGTTCAATCTTTTTTCATCAGAACAGAGAATTTTGTTTCTAATGGTCTGAGAGCACCTTCAGGTGCCTTTTGGCAAACTCAAAGTGGGCTGTCATGTGCCTTTTATTGAGGAGTGGCTTCCGTCTGGCCACTTTACCATACAGGTCTAGTGGTCTAGTGCTGCAGAATGGTTGTCCTTCTGGAAGGTTCTCTCTCCACAGAACAACGCTGGAGCTCTGTCAGAGTGACCATCGGTTTCTTGATCACCTCCCTGACTAAAGCTGGTTTTATAGTCCCGCAAATATGTCCATCCGTTTACACTTTTTGTCTGACAGATGGGGGAAGAGGTGTTTTTACCCACCGCAGATGCGCTCCCATGCAGTCCTCCAAGATCCTGACTGTGCGTTGCTGGAAGTGGATGACGTAAGCGTCTGCCAAATGTTGATTGGTTGACAAGTGGGCCGGAATAGAGCAGGAAGCGATAGCGGAGTTCACCAGGAACAAGAGAACCATGAAAAAACCTTCAAAGATCAAAAAATACAGCATGAAAAGCACAGACCGTGGCTGCAGTGAACACTTTTTATTGTTTTTAACACTTGGTTCCACTTAGCTCTTTGTATGTTATAACTTCGCTCTTCAACAACACCGGCAAGAGTGGCCCACAGACCCATTGTACCACATACTTTGTACACTGCCTCCATCTGACAACAGAGCTCTCTGCAGGCAGATGGACAGTCCCTGGAGTGGAGCGGACAGTGAACGCGCTAGCTTTGCGGCACTATAAAAACAGCTTAAGGCCCTTCTACCCCAATCACTCAGATTGGCAGGGCGGCCAGCTCTAGGAAGAATCCTGGTGGTTCCAAACTTCTGAATTATGAACTTTATGGATGGTGGAGGCCACTGTGCTCATTGGAACCTTCAATGCTGCAGAAATGTTTCTGTACCCTTCCCCAGATCTGTGCCTCAATACAATCCTGTCTCTGAGGTTTACAGACAATTCCTTGGACTTCATGGCTTGGTTTGTGCTCTGACATGCACTGCCAACTATGGAACCTTACATAGACAGGTGTGTGTGCCTGAATTTACCACAGATGGACTCCAATCAAGTTGTAGAAACATTTGACAGATGATCAGTGGAAACAGGATGCACCTGAGCGTAGCCCCAGCTAGGGAAAAAAAGCAGTAGAAAGTAATTTTTTGTTTTGTGATGTAAACAATTTAGACATGTCTTTTTGGTTTGAAAGGAGCTGGGCAAATCAGGTGATCTCTTATCACATAAATTGGCCAATCAGCAGTGAGCTCCCAGCAACCCTTGCTGTTGACCTTGATCATGTGACTTGCCACAGTCACCATTGTGTATACGTTTGTACAGCGCTATGTGTTTGGAAAATTGCTGTTACTTAAACATAAGTTGGAAGTGATTCTGCTGCATGGGTAATTGTTCAGAACTTCACCCTGGTTATCGGTGAGAAAGAAAAAGTCAGTCAGCTAATACTGGTAGAAGTATAATGTCAGAAGTGGCAGGACGAAAACGTCCGCTAGCTCCTAAGCTAACAGTTACAATAGAAAAAAAAGCTATAGACTCACGCTAGCGGCACTAGATCTGAACATGATATTGAAGCTGTAGAAGCTGTAGAAGTTCTAGAACCTTGTTTGCCATACAAGTACACTTTGCACCATTATACCACTGCCACAACCCCAGTTGCTCTCAGGTCCCTCAGAGGTAGGCAGTGACCAAGGTGCTTTAGCCCCAGTTCCACCTTTGTTTGAGAAGAAACCTTCTTCAATTGTGTTTAGTGACATGGACCCACCTGAAGTTCAGAAGGTCGTGGTTGAGCATATTTTAAAGTAGGATGTATTGGATCACAGTTAAATTCTTCAGTGCATATCCGTTCCTTCTAAGGAAAGACTCCCAGGCCTAACAATGAGACAGACTATGACACTTGGCGCTCATACAGGTGCTTTTAAATTATCCTAGTATGACCCGTCTTCAGGTATCCAGGAAGAATTTAGAGAGTTTGCTTCCCCCTGCAGCTGATGTAGTCAAGGGAATAAGTCCCAATTCACCTCCTGTAGCTTATCTGCATTTGCTGGATTCAGCCTTTGATGTTGTTGAGGATGGTGAGGAGCTTTTTGCTCAGTTCATGAATACCCTTCAGGACCCAGGTGAGAAACCATCTGCTTACCTCCATCGTTTACAGCTAGCACTAAATTTAGCAATAAAGAGAGGGTGGATTTCACCTGACGATGCAGAAAAACTTCTTCTCAAGCAGTTTTGTAGGGGGTGTTGGGATAGTGGATTACTCTCTAGCCTGCAGCTTGAGCATAAGAAAAGTTCTCCACCATCATTTTCAGAATTCATGTTAATGCTACGCACTGAAAAAGATAGACAGGCTGCAAAGGCTGATAAAATGAAAAAACACATTAGTTTGACAAAACAAGTGTCCATCTATGCTCAGAGTTTATGTGTTTGTGTAGACTTAAGAGGAATTCCAGACAATCGCCCCAGTGCTTTTGAGGATCTTGAAAAGCAGATAGCTAGTTTGCAGAGTCAGTTAGCCTCTTTTGCATCACAGGGAAAGGTGAATAGGCGTACCAACAAGGAAACAGTCATCCCAGCTATCCCAGCAACCCCAACTCACATTTAAACTAGATTCAGTCTCTGTTGCAGGACAAACAGGGGCTGAAAGAAAGTGTGCAGCATCCTACAGATGTAAACATTAACAGCAAAGCACACCAATGTGTGAATGTAGAGCATTCCAGTTGTAAAAGGCAATCATTCAAGCTTACTAAAGGCTTGATCAGTACTAGGAGCACAGCTCAAGTGACCATTAAAGGTAAACCATTGACACTGGCTCACAAGTGACTACTATTCACCCATCCTTCTATGAACAGCACATGTCAGAATAAGATATTAAGCCACTTTATAACCTCTTGGAGCTTGAAGGGGCGAATGGACAGGCTGTGCTTATTTTACATAGAGACCACTGTCACTTTTCCAAAAGAGTTTTTGGTATGTCAGTTGAAGTGCCCACATTAGCTCTCGTAATTCCTGACATTCGGGCTACCTTAGAGTCCCTCTTACTGATAGGCACAAATACTAATATAATAATAGATGTGTCTTGATGCATGCTCAATAATCCAGGTAAAAGAATCCCAAAAAGCTGAATCTGTTCATCTGGACGTAGCGTTTTTTAGTGGGAGAAACGTTTCGTCACCTCTGGTGACTTCTTCAGTCTCAGCTGACTGCAGGCTTCCCCAACCTTATAAACAGTACATTTGCATAATGACCGAAACCAGCACCATTGACTAACAATGGGCCATGAGGTCAGTTTCATGATCATTAGTATGCAAAATGTCATGACCATTGATCAATGGCCATGAGTACCATTCACAGAGAGTTGGGGAATGGCTGCAATCACAGCATTG
>VUQS01072436.1:0-10526 GCA_015108495.1 Heterochromis multidens
TGGGGAGGCAGCATCAGAAACAAGGATGCAAGGAGACTGGACAAACTAGTGAGGAAAGCTGGCTCTGTGATTGGAGCCAGACTGGACACGCTGGGGGAGGTGGTGGAAAGATGCACACTAAAGATGTTAGAAGCCATCCTGAACAACTCTGATCACCCACTTTATAACATCTTTATGGAACAAAAAACCATCAGTACTGGAAGACTCCTCTCTCTCCATTGTAAAACGGAGAGATACAGAAAATCATTCGCACCCACAGCCATCAGTCTTTACAATTCTCATATAAATAGCAGATGAGCTGTCAGACAAATGAATTTCCCTCTGGGATCAATAAAGTTATTCGTATTCGTATTCGTATATTTTCATTTGCTTTCCCCTCTTGTCTTCCCTACCTTAATCATTGCCTGTCAGCATGTTAATTCTTATTGCTTTTGGTCTTTCCCTTCTGTCAACCTACTCTCATTTTTACCTTCTTGTTGAAGGACCTGGATAAGACCCAGACTGAAATTATGCGGCACCATACTAGTATCAGTGAGCTAAAGAGGAGTTTCATGGAATCTGTACCGGAGCCTCGGCCCAGTGAGTGGGATAAACGTCTTTCCACCAACTCACCTTTCCGCACAGCGAGCATCAACGGTCAGCTGCAACCAGCGGTATGTCCAATAACTTTGGTACAAAGCACATTGCAGCTATTTAGTTTATTTTATTCATGTAGCTTAATATAAAGCTTTCAAGTTATTTTCAATTGACACATTTATGCAAGCAGCCTACGCAGTCTCTATACTCCAACTCCAACTCTACTTGAGATAACCTGTCAAACTAGAGGAATTTTCATACATATATTCAAATATGTTTCCTTCAGAGAAGTGTGTTCATGCTGAGCTTTGTGCCTCATTATATTGTACTAATTTATCAACTTTGTCTTAAGTGACTGAAACTTAATAAGAGTTTGAAAGAAAGTAAGAGCCGCGTGACATCAACAAGAGAATCATAAACCTTCATAATAATAAGACTTAAACTAAGGTTAATGGGAACTTGAACTATTGCAGAAATTTGAAACTGAAATCTAGAGTAATTTATTTAAACCAGATACAATTCTTCATGCCAGTCAACTTATCATATCATTTTGTGTTTTTGGACCAACATTACAAATCACAAAGTTACCTCTGAAAGCTTTTCCATGAAAGACATGCTGACATGTCAAGATAAAAACTACAAGTTTAAATAATCAAGCAGTGGAAATCAATTTAGCTGCTTCAGTTTCATAGTTATAGTATTGTTCATGCTGGCTCACTGCTATACTATAATGACTTACTGGGATGCCGGAACATTACAGAAACATCGCTAATGTGTTTGTTGACTTGTCATGGTTTTCCTTGCCATGACAAGTCAGAATGTCTGCTTTGAAAAAGTCTATTTGCACATATTAATGATTCACTGGTGCTACAGCTGTCAAAAAGAGGTTTTACCTGGTAGAACTGTTAAAATGTTAAAAATGTATCATTCTTTTTTCTCTCTTGTGTGTTAGTAAGGCATTATCATATGAATTAAAATAAATAAAAGTAAAACAAAGTAATCACCACAAAGACAGCCCTTATATCCACTGAAAATCAGTCTCCAGAAGTCATACCACATATTCCCACTATTTTAAATGTTCAAAATAGTATGAGTAGGCTTGCAAGGAGACATATTATGACCAAAATACATATTTGTGTACAGTATGCTTTAGCCACCTCTGTATGTATCATAAACAGAGGTGACAAAAGCACACAGAGTTGTCACTTAAGTAAAAGTACAGATACTTGTGTTAAAAATACTCTGGTAAAAGTTGAAGTTTAAGTGATTCAACTTCTTTACTTAAGTAAAATAAAACGCTTTTTTTTTTACCAAGCTAACCAAACCTCATATCATAATAATATCATAATTAAACAATTTTAATACAAGGGAATACAAACATTATTTTAACTTAGATTGTAATTCTAATGAATGTATTCATCTTGAACATCTGTAATGTAGACCACAAGCAGAGACAAACAAGAGGAATTAAAAACTCTATTTGCTGTTGTCTACATTGTAGATGGTTGACTTTGTCTCTACACCCAAACAGAAAAATAAGCATAGTCAGGGGTGGAAGTGGGATTTTGCTGTTGGTGGAACCCTAAGATCAGTGTGGAAAAGAATCACTTAGAAATAAGTCACAATAATTTCTTCTGTGAGAGCAAGTAGATTTTTTTGTATGGGCTGTGATCAGCTGAGCTATGCTGCTGCTGTTGAGCTGTTAGAAAAGTTGAGCTGTTAGAAAAGTTACATTTGAAATTACCTGCCATTTAAAAAACTTTACTCCCTTAATGCTCGCTCCTTTTCTGTAGCATTAGCTAGGTGCTGAAGTACTGCGACCACAAGTTATGGACATCTTCACCAAAAACACTATTCCAAATCATTCCAGACTTCTTTAACCCCTGAGCATAGTACAATAAATGATGCATAAATTTTATGTTTTTTTGCGTCTTTCATTTGCAATAAGCACTGATGATGGATACACCTATAGGATAATTTTTTTAAGTGTTTTTGTTCCCTCCATTTACACTCACATTGCTTTGATGTTTGAAGGTGCAGTGATGGCAAACAATAACTCAGATGTCTTAAACCTAAAGTAATAAGCCTATTTTGAAAATGTAAGGAGTAGAAAATAGAGACATTTTTGAGTTAAACTGTAGGGAGTAAAAGTAAAAAGTTGTCAGGAAAATAAACACTCAAGTAAAGTACAGATACCTGAAAATTCTACTTATGCATGGTAACAAAGTATTTGTACTTTGCTACTTCCCACCTCTGATCATAAATATATTGTTTTTAACCATGAAGAATGTGATAGATTTCCAGAATATTATCCCAAACTGTACCCTGATCCTCCACTAGGTAGTGCTGTTGGCTTTCCCCATGTTATTCCACTGCTTCAGCCTGACTGTAACCACAGTCATAAACACTTTTGACATTTTTCGAATTCCTTTCAATTTTGCTGATGTGATGATGGCATTCATGTACAGGAGAATATCTCTGCAGCTGTGCTTTCATACCCATTGTTAAGTGGTGTGTAGAGGTAATGGTTGTCTGATCTGATGCTTTCTGGCCTGGCTGCAGTAGGTCAACATTCTCCAGCATTTCCTCATGAGCAGAATACCATGAGCGTTGGTCAGCCAGCTTCCTCAGCTTGTGGTCAGCAGCACCCTTAAGAGCTCAGTATGCTTTAAACCAACTAGCCTGTAAAAAAAAATAAAGAAAAAAAAAATAAAGAAAAGTCCTATTGGTCACAGCTTTTGCACAGTACTATAGAATACTAGCCACAGTTTTTCAACCATTAACAACAGTAAAGTCCCTTATGGAGAATCCCACCACATACACAGCCACCATAATAATAGTGTACAGAAGCACAGACAGGTATGTGTATTTTCTTGTTTTTGGATAAATAATGCTGCTGTGAGGGACATGAAGGACAAAAAATTAATTACTGTCAAAGCAGTGGTGTTAGTGAATGGGGGTAACAGTGCCTTTATTGCTACAGCTATCCGGACCTTCATAGGTTTCAAGTGTTAAAAGCGCTTGGTAAATTAACACACACGTGGCATGGATAACCCTACCTACAAAGATTCTGATGTAATTTGTTCAAGTTCATTTACTGATATGTACAAGTAAGAGGCATTGCATGGGGCTGCATGCCACCACTAGACCCATATTTAATTTAAAAAACAATCTTTGGTTGTTTCAGTTCTGTTCATCGATAAGAACCACTTAGTTTGAAGCATACTGGCATTCCTGAATGTCATTTTCTTGCCACTGCCATCTCTCTTTATATAGCTGCTGCAAGCTTTGTCACCCTGCTTGACCTGCCAGTTGCATGGCTCTGTTAATCCTAATATTGTGCATGTCCACTGACTCTCTTATATAAACAGTAACATCTTGAAAATCTTTAAAAAGAAAGGTAAAGACCAGTGTTTCTTGGCCAGAGGACCGATCCCCCACCCCTCCTCATTTCATCTCACCACAAGTCCTCCATCCTGTATCTTTCCATCATTCAATGTCTTTGTTTTTCTGTGTCTTTGTGTTGTATCTTTCTCACCTCTATTCTCATTTCCTTTCAATTCCCCTGTAAAGTCTGGGTTGTTTCTCCAGTCAAATCCCCACCTACTCCACCCTCTTCCCAACAGCTTAGATCATCCTTCCCTGTGAGTTTAAAAAAATGAAGATCAGAGAGGATCTCAGTCCGGTATTTCCCCCAGCTTCTCTTCTACCCACAATTTGAAGACACAATTTTTATCCCAAAAATGATGATATTTTCCTGAAAATCCAGCCATGGCCAGGAAAAATTTTGATAATTTCATATTAGTGCTGAATATTTGCTGAGTAGGCCTAATGACATATAATATGAAAAAAATAAAAATAGCCTTGCATCATCTTAAGTAAGTTAAAAATTCAGAGATTCATCTTTTCTAATGCACACTATGATGTACCCTTGACTTAACTCCCTCTGTTCTCCCTCTCTTCTATTGTTGCTCTGTCACCGTGCAGCCTGATTAGTAGTCTTCACATCCCCTAAGTTCCGTCTTTTTTACAGATTGTATAATCTTTCAGTGACTGGCTTCCCTATCTAGTGCTCATAGCTCTTACTGATGATTAAAAGATTTTAATGACCTTTTGATATTCAGTGACTTGGTGCATTTTGCCAGTAATTAATCAGAATCAGAATCAGAATACTTTATTAATCCCAGATGAAATTATATGGTTACAGTTGCTCCAGGACAGTAAGAAAGTAATTAACAAGTTAAAATACCAATATTAAATAATACAATATATTACAAAATTACAAAATATTACAAATGGCTCTAATAATACAATAAATATATATATATATAAATTACAGAAAATTAACTATAGATAAGTTGAATTGAGGTGCCCCTCTTATCATACTGCCTTTAAGGGTGTACAGTTGTTGCAGTGTCTACTTGTGCTTTAGATGGAGGAGTTGTACAGAGAGAGCCACAGGCAGGAATGATTTCCTGTGTGGTTCAGAAAATCCTGAGCATTGTCCGACAGATGTTAAAAGACCTCAGCCGCCTCAGAAAATAGAGACGGCTCTGGCCCTTCCTGTACAGCACAGTTGTGTTTTTAACCCAGTCCAGTTTGTCAGTGTGGACTCCGAGGTATTTGTAGTCCTCCACTATGTCCACATCGACCCCCTGGACAGGAGTCACTGGTTTTCTGGTCCTCCTAAAGTCCACAATCATTTCCTTGGTCTTCGTCACATTCAGCTGCAGATGATTCTGCTTGCACCACGTGACAAAGGAATCCACCACAGCCTGGTACTCCATCTCATCACCCCCACTGATGCATCCAACCACCGCAGAGTCATCAGAAAACTTCTGAAGATGGTCTCTGTGCAGTGGCTGAAGTCTGTGGTTTAGAGGGTGAATAAGAAGGGGAGAGGACGGTCCCTTTGGTGCCCTGGTGTTGCTGACCACCTTATTAGACAAACAGCATTGAAGACGCACATATTGTGGTCTTTCTGTCAGGTAATCTACAATCCAGGACACTAGAGAGGCATCCACCTGCATCCCTGTCAGCTTCTCACCCAGGAGAGTCGGCCTGATGGTGTTGAATGCATTGGAAAAGTCAAAGAACATGACCCTCACAGTGCTCACCGACTGGTCCAGATGGGTGTAGACACGATTGAGCAGGTAGATGATGGCGTCCTCAACTCCAAGGCGGGGCTGGTATGCGAACTGAAGGGGGTCCAGATGTGGTCTGACCACAAGTCGAAGCTGGTCGAGGATGAGTCTTTCCAGGGTCTTCATGACGTGGGAAGTCAGTGCCACAGGTCTGTAGTCCTTGGGGCCACTGGGACCCTCTGCAGCCTCAGGCTCATCATGAAGAGTTTATGAAAGACTCCACAAAGCTGGTGGGCAGACTTGCCTGAGTGGAGTCTTCTCATTTGTTTCTGAACCTGGTCGTAAGTGAAAGTGACAGGTGGGAGGGGTGTCAGGTCTTTCACAGGAGGCTATGGTGCAAGGAGGAGAGAGGGAGGGAGAGAGAGTGGTGTGGCTGTGGATTGCAGACTGACTGCAGATATGTCAGTAGGGGAATGAGCATTAACTGCAGAGTCGAATCTGTTGAAGAACAAATTCAACTCGTTGGCTCTGTCCTCACCGCCCTCAGCAACTCTGCTGTTGGATGGCCTGAATCCAGAGATGGTCTTCATGCCGCTCCATACCTCTCTCATGCTGTTATGCTGGAGTTTACACTCCAGTTTTCTCCAGTAATTGTCCTTAGCCTCTCTGATCTTGCCCCTCAATAATCCCTGAACCATTCTCACCTCCTCTCTATCGCCCGCTCTGAAGGCCCTCTTCTTGTTGTTGAGGAGGGCTTTGATGTCCTTAGTTACCCCTGGCTTGTTATTTGGGTAACAATGAACAGTCCAAACTCGGACAATGGAGTCGGTGCAGAAGGTTATGTAATCAGTGACACACTCAGTAAGCCCACTGATGTCCTCACCATGGGGCTGAGTCTGTAACCGGGCTATGGCAGAGTGAATGATGTCAAATGGAGCTGTGGGGTTAGCAGAGGGAGGAACATAAACAGCCACTAAGATCACCTGGGTAAATTCCCTGGGCAAATAATACGGTCTGAGTCCAACAGCACAAAGTTCAATGTCCGGGCAACAAATCTGCTCTTTGATTGAGATGTGAGCAGGGTTACACCACCGTTGTTAACAAGATTGGCAAGGCCACCTCCTTTCTGCTTACCGCTCGTGCATCTGTCGGCCCGAACAGTGTGGAAGCCTTCAACAGATGCATTATCACTGGGAATATCCTGGTTCAGCCATGATTCAGTGAAGCACATCAGGCTACACTCCCGATACTCCCTCTGACTCCAGGCTAGCGCCGTTAGCTCATCCACCTTGTTAGCCAGTGACCTAACGTTCCCCATTATAATAGATGGGAGACACGGCTTATACCTCCTCCTCTCTTTAAGCCTCCGCTGTCTCACCATCTCCCTCTTTCTCCTCTTCTGTCCCCCACCTCTCCATTCACGGTGTGTTTTCCTCCAGATTTCAACCGATATATCTATAGGTCTGGCAGACAAGCCGGCCGGCCTCAGGGCGATCAGCTGATCCCTGGAGTAAACAAAGGCTGAGGTGTGTAGCTGCTGTACTGCAGTCCCATTCCTCAGAGAAAGTAACAGTTCCGCAGCGATAAGCAGGACAAAAACTCTCTCAACCCACATGTTTGAGAGAACACTATTTAAAACAGTCTAAGGGTTTGAAAGAAGGCAACTGGACTTCTTTAAGTTGTTAAAGAAGTCCAGTTGCCTTCTTTCAAACCCTTAGACTACCATGTCCTGGATGACTGAGAACCTACACAGACACTATTTAAAACAAACTAAACAGTCATGTTCAGTGTTTCATCCACTTCCTGTTATAGTTTGGTAATCACTTGTCCTCTATGTCCTGCGTTTAGTTTTACTTCAGCTGTGTCTCATGACCCTCCTGTTTCCCATTCCCTGATTACCTCGTGTATAAACAGTCTTCTCTCCCTTCAGTCTTTGTTTTAGTCTGTTTACCTCACCTGTTTGTCTTCCTTCATGTGCACCCTGTGATTTCTTTGAGTGTATTTTGGATTTAGCAGTTTGTTGCCTTTTTTAGATTCTTGTTGAAAGTTTTGGATCAGCAGTTTAACTGCCCCTTTGGACTAAAGTCTAAAAATAAAGATTTGGTTTTTTTTGTTCACTCCTGAGTCCTCCATTATTAGGGTCAAGTATTGAGTGATCAGTCCTGTTGTTGCCCAATCAGTATCAAACACCTGATTTGTTCTAAGCATGTGCTAAAAGGACTTCTTCCTGTTGCTTCCTTTCACATGGAGCCTATCTGAGATGACACAAATGGAAAACCAAAAGAGGAGAAAATAAAGGCATATTTATAAAAGCTTTATTCTTTTCTGGATCCAGTTTTACCTTCATTGGTTCTGATCACTGTTTTGTCCAGTTTGGTGATGATGTTATCATTCACACCAGAGAGCTGAAGCACACAGTCATATATCTCCCAGCCTTCAAGGATGACCGATGAAAGATCCAGATCAACACTCATCTGGAAGGTACCATCATGATTGGGGAGGATCTGTCCTTTGTCCACATCCTCATGAAGCTCCTCTCCATCTTTCCTCCAGATCATCTCAGCTCTGTCAGGATAGAAACCTGTGGCGTGACAGGTGATGGGAGAGGAGGAAGACTTCTGGAGAAGAGACACTGAGGGAAGCTCTAAGGAGTTAAAAAAAAAAACAGTTCATAACAGCATACTAATTTTACCATTTCTGTTTGATGTATTTTGAATGTCTTAGACACACAAATTAATATAAATGCCATGTAAAGTGTAATTAAGAAAATAGGGGAATAGTACAGAAGAGAATAAAGACAAGAAGACACGAGTGAAGAGAGTGTTGTAAACAACTGCAGTGACGTTACTGGAAAGCCAAAATGAAAAAAGATAAATGTGATAAAGTGGTCATAAATGTGTGAGAGAGCGACAGAAACAGTGATGAAGAGACTCTGTTCATTGCAGAGTCACATCATCTAATAAAATGAGGCAAATTAAAGTTCATCACAGTAAATCTGGTCATGTGATTTTACCTGTTCTCATCAGAGAGCTCCTTCCATAGTTCATGTACTTCTTCAGCCAGTCAGGACAAAGCTGGGTGTAATAGTTCTTCAGATCACCTAGAAGGGATTTGTTATGATCCCATTTGAATTTGGTGATTACAGCCTGTGGTGTTGCAGCGATCCATGTCTCTGTCTTCATGTCAAATACAATGAAGTCTTCTCCATCATAGCCATACTGCTCATATCCATTAACTTCACTTGTCTCATCATCCCATTCACAGCCGTACATCATCTGGTTAATGTGGACACCTAAGGTCCAAGAGGAACAAGAAATATTTTATACTTTCCCACAGATGAGACATTTCAGTTTGATTGGAGATCTTTATCAAAAACTACATGAATACACATAATCAACTTTTCAGATTTGGCTGGTTAAGCATCCATGAAGGGCACTAACAGGCTAGAACATGTTTGTAACAATAAAGATCAGTGGCTTTAGATCCTGGAGACTCTGGTATATTTTCCAGAGTTGATTCGATGTCAGCAGTAAGGTTAAAAAAAACAAAAAAAACTGAGTCATAAACCAAAAATAAGAAATATAAACTGAAAGATGATATAAACTTGTAGCTCTTTCACATGTTTTGATAGTAAATTAGAGTTTCAGTTTATGTAATTAAACCTCAAAGTTGTTGTTCTACATAAAAAGGGTCCAAACAAATCATTCTTTGTCAACCTTGTATTGTATTATAGGATTAATATAAAAACTGTCAGTGCTGTACATCAGGATTCAACCTTCACTTACAATAATGTGTGTGAGTCTGACTGTGTTCAAATGTGTTAACAAAGAGAAATCTGTTCATTAAACATCATTAAACAATCAATGAGAGTACAACAGTGTTGCTACATGGTGTGTGTGTGTGCGTATGTGTGTGTGTGTGTTGTGTGTGTGTGTGTGTGTGTGTGTGTGTGTGTGTGTGTGTGTGTGTGTGTGTGTGTGTGTGTCCACATTTGCTTGATAAACAGAATAAAGCTTCATTTTACCAGTAAAAAAGTGAAACATAAACAAACCTCCAGTTTGGTTGAATCGCTGCTTTGCAGTTTCAGTGTTGCTTTTAAAGACCTGCTGGGTTTTCATCGACCTGTCAGTCTGACGTGTCAGGTACTGTGGATCATCTTCTGCAGCTTTCTTCATCCACTCCTGCTTGAACTCTGCTTTCTCTGTATCGCTGTCATAGTGAATCATCTGAACATCATCAATAAAACCAACAGCTACAAACTCTGGGAAGTTTGAGACTTCAGAGGACGCAGTGTAGAAATATCTCAGAGAGTGAATCACTGTAAGAAAAAATTATTGTTTAAGCCTTTATAATTAACAAAAACAAAATAACTACAGTGAATAAAACATAAATATATTTATTATTCAGATTATTTTATGTTTAAAATTATTTTGTCTTTAAAATTTAATGTCTGAAGTTTAATTTCGGTATTAAAATCCCCATATATCCCATAAAAAACAGCAACACCTGTTTAATTGCTTGATATAAGTAAATTTAATAGAAAAACTCCAGTTTACATTTCAGTTACTGGAGACTTTATAATAGTGGAAATAGTGGATTTAATATCTATTGTTGTATGAGCACAAAACTACAAAATTTTGACCAAAATGTGTAAACTACATATCTCATGAATTTTATTTTCTTAATCAAATAAATTAAAACATACACTATATTGCCAAAAGTATTCACTCACCCATCCAAATCATTGAATTCAGGTGTTCCAATCACTTCCATGGCCACAGGTGTATAAAATCCAGCACCTAGGCATGCAGACTGCTTCTACAAACATTTGTGAAAGAATGGGTCGCTCTCAGGAGCTCAGTGAAT
>VUQS01072437.1:0-18061 GCA_015108495.1 Heterochromis multidens
GGCTGCAGAATGAGGACCCAGATGCAGGACTTCGGAGACGAACTTAATATTCAAAAGACAGCGTTGTTGCTGAGAATCACTAAACCAAAATACAAAACATAAACATCTGGCAGGGCATAACCAGGAACATGGAACCAGAACTAGACACAAGGAGAAAACATGGAACACACAGCGGGAAAACATATGACGACAAAGTGACAAGGAACTAAGGAAAACTGAGGGCTAAAATACACACATGAGGTAATCAGGGAGGTGGAGAACACCAGGGAACATAGGTGAGCTAAATCAGGGTAACGAGACAGAGGGAAGCAAAACTAAACACAAGGCACAAGAGACGAGGGACTATCAAAGTAAAACAGGAAACATAACACTCACACTGAGACTCTGACAAAGACGCGTGAACTTGACACTGGGACTGGGGACAACCAAACATGGTGGTATGACAGACTGGGGAGACAAAACAGAGACATGACTATGGGAACAGGAAGGGAAACCAACATGGAGACATGACTGACTGGGGAAAACAAGACAAACTACAGAGGCAGGGCAGCGAGGGACCAGATAGACATAGGGATACAACTGGGGGGACAAAGGGTAATGGACACGGAGACAAGACTAACTACACACAGGAGACTTGACACAAGAGGATGGAGAACACTGAGGGAGGAGAACAAAACTCTAAGATAACTAGGAACATAACGCTAGATCAATTACTAAGAATACAAGAAACAAATATAAATATTCAAACCAAGAAACAGAATATACAGATAAACACTAGAAACTCCAAAAATACGGAAACATTGGGTCGAATTACCCAGTACCATGACAAATCATGAGTTATTATTAATCTCTGGCTCTCTTCCACAGCATGTCTTTGTCTTCCTCCCCTCACCCCCAACCTCTTCCAATCGCAGAAGATGGCTGCCTTTCCCTGAGCCTGGTTCTGCCGGAGGTTTCTTCCTGTTAAAAGCAAGTTTTTCCTTCCTACTGTCGCCAAGTGCTTGCTTATAGGGGATCGTCTGATTGCTGGGGTTTTTCTGTATTATTGTAGGGTCTTTACCTTACAATATAAAGCGTCTTGAGGTGACTGTTGTTGTGATTTGGCGCTATATAAATAAAAATGAACTGAATGGAATTTTATTGAAAAGGGGCTGGCCAATAGAGGTCACTGGTGTGGTATTAGACTTTTAGTTATTTAGATTCAGCAAATCAGTCATACTTACACGTGAAAAATACATGTAGAACAAATCTAATATGAATTTAATTGAAAATAGAAAGGGAAAAAGAGAGATTCAGACATACTGATATTTAAAAAGCAGCAATGTAAAATCAGACAGGGTGCTGATATTTATGACTATGTCTCTGGCTGGAGATGTAATCATCTATAGACAAAAGGAGATTAAAAACAAGGAGCAATGATGCATATGGATCCAAATATTTGACAGTGATGGCTCAACTCAGTGGCACGATTATTTATAATGTAATTACAAGAAATTATAAGGTGGAGTTAAATAATTTGTGTGCTGCCTTGTGTTCAGAGAAGAAGCTGCTTTTAACAGATTGGCTGTTATATCCAGGACAGATGCCACCTGATGTTATGCTTTGTGGAGGAGATGAGGAGATACAACATATTTGTCAGATACTGTTCATGCATGTACCCGATCCTTTGCATCATTATATGAGGTGTTTGTGTGTGTGTGTGTGTGTGTGTGGGCGCATGTGTGTGTGCAAGAAAGAGAGAGAGAGCGCCTCTGTCGCTCTCTCTCTCTCTCGCTTTTGCATGCGCATGTGTTTTAATGTATCATGAGGAGAGGAAAGAGGTGGGGCAGGTCAGATTCAAGGCACTTAAGTTGATTAAAATCTCTCTCTGATACAGTACCTCCTCTCCTCTGTTCCTTTCTTACTCTTCTACACTTTCTTCTTCTCTTCTCCTTCTTTCTACTTTCCCTTTCTTTTAAGAGATTGCAGCTATACACCAACCTTGCGGACCAAAGGCAGTAGAATTATGACTCTTGTTGAAGCTCAGAAGAAAGACTAGATGTAAAAATGTATTGTCTTTTAGGTAGTGTATGCTCAAAACAGACATTCTACTGCTCATTGCAGTCAGTCTCCTTCACAGTTATCCAAAGAACTGTTTTATACTTGTTAAACTTTAATCAAACTCAATGAAGAATTTTGGTAAATGATTTGTACTTCCCAGTCTCTCATGATTCATTAATCATTCAAGACTCCCCAGAATATTTTGTATTATTGTAGGGTCTTTACCTTAAATATAAAGCGCCTTGAGGCGACTGTTGTTGTGATTTGGCGCTATATAAATAAAACTGAATTGAATTTATTTCAACATAATTGAATATACATACAAATATATCCAAAGAAAGAACAGAAAGATTAGATTTTTTACATCCCATTTTTAATCCGTAGGGTTTAATATGATGTCGGCCCACCCTTTGCAGTTATAACAGCTTCAACTCTTCTCAGAAGGCTTTCCACAAGGTTTAGGAGTGTTTATGGGAATTTTTGACCATTCTTCCAGAAGTGCATTTGTGAGGTCAGACACTGATGTTGGACGAGAAAGCCTGGTTCACAGTCTCCGCTCTAATTCATCCCAAAGGTGTTCTATCGGGATGAGGTCAGGACTCTGTGCAGGCCAGTCAAGTTCTTCCACACCAAACTCACTCACCCATGTCTTTGTGGACCTTGCTTTCTGCACTGGTGTGCAGTCACGTTGGAACAGGAAGGGGCCATCCCCAAACTGTTCTCACAAAGTTGGGAGCATGAAATTGTCCAAAATGTCTTGGTATGCTGAAGCATTAAGAGTTCCTTTTACTGGAACTAAGGAGCCAAGCCCAACTCCTGAAAAACAACCCCACTCCATAATCCCCCCTCCACCAAACTTTACACTTAGCACAATGCACCATGTGCCTCAGCATCTGCTGACCCCACTCTGTGAATTTATGTGGCCTACAACTTCATGGCTGAATTGCCGTTGTTCCCATTCTTTTACAAATGTTTGTAGAAGCAGTCTGCATGTTTAGGTGCTTGATTTTATACACCAGATCATATATATATATATATATATATATATATATATATATATATATATAAAAGAAAATAATCCCCTTCTCCACAATTTCGTTGTACTTGTACAATGACGATAAAGGGCTATTCTATTCTAATTAAAATGTTATAAATTTGCCTAATTTAGATTGGGCTTTTTTAACTCCGCCATAGGTCATTCATTCCAACCCCTGCGTGCAGCCACACAACTTTGTTCAAGTCCCCAGAATTGTTTTAAGCATTTCATAGTTAATGTGAAAAGAAAGATGAAAGATGTCAGCTGAGGGGTTCACGTGAAGGTGTTTGTTGACAGTATAACAACAATACCATAAATAAGATCCAACCCAGAGCAGCAGGGGCCAGCTGTTATTAGTTTTGGCATACTCTGCCTGTGAACATGCCATTTAATCTTTAAATTGTAGTATTAAATTACAATAATACAATTATGTTGATATTATTATTAGACCCTTTGATGAAAAGTTTAGTGTTGTTTAAATGTTTGGCAGAGCAAACAACCATTTTTTTGGTCTTTGATGAATTTTCATAGAAAGTTAAACACATACACAGAAACCTTAAACCTCATGCTATTATGCAGGGCGGTTTGTTACATGAACAGAAAATCACCAAGCTGTAAACAGGCAACAGCTGACCTTTATTGGCACAGGAGACAACTGTTCTGACAACTATCCTACAAGATGCAGCAGAAGTCATGCTTAGAATTGTGGGAATGTGGGTCTGCCATGGATTGTATGCAAAAGATGGACATTGCCTGACATTATGCACTGGTTTTGTGAATTACCTTTTTAAATATTTTTAAATAAATATTTAGAGGAAAGGGTAGTGCTACTAAGTTATCAATATTATTATTATGTAATGCATGCACTGGATGGCTAGCTTTGCAAAAGATATTCACCATGATGTGAACATGTACAGCTGATTGCATTTTCTTACAACCAAACACTGAAGACTTTTAAAAAGTATCCAACCACCTAAGTAGAAATTAAAAATTTAAACTGGCAAATTGTGTATAATGTAATGTACTTGCATTTACATAGCTTTTTCTAGTCTTACTGACCACTCAAAGTGCTTTAGATTACAAGCGAGCAGACTCACCAGTTAACCCAACATGCATGTTGTGGCAGGGTGTGGTTTGTGGCTTGACTGCAGGGGAGGGGTGGTGCACGCTATGATGGACCCGTAACCTGTGCAGCCGGTGGAGGCGCTGGCTCAAATGGTGGCTGAGCTAGAGCGGAGCTGGAGAGACTTCAAAGGAGCTGGCTGAGCAAGGCAGACGTGACAGAGTCAGTTTGGCCATTTCCTTTGCACCTTAAAAGACAACTTATGAGTATCATACTGGTCAGTTGATTGTAAGTTGTTTGTTTGTCTATTTTGCAAATGTAAAAGTGGAAAAGTGGAGGTGTGTCTGATGAGCTTGAGCAGATGAAAGAGACTTGTTTCATGTGAAAGTTAAAGAACATATCCTGGTCAAAAATGTATGTCGCAAGAATACTGAAATCCAAGGTAATGCCATTCGGGGTGAGTGAGTGGTTAGACAGCATGTTTTAGGCTCAAATGTATTAACATCAATTTTGTCTGAACTTACAACTAGACAATTACAGGTCATTAAGGCCTTTCTGTCTGTCTTTGCAGCACTGAAAATGTGCTCAGTGTTTTGAATAATATTGCCTAAGGAAGTCATGTATAATATGAAAAGTGAACCATCTACCAAAACACCCTAGGTCGCAGTTCTGTGATAATTATGTAATTGCATTATTGGCCCTTTGGCCACGTGCCTTGAACACTCAGGTGAAGAGAGGAATGGAGCTGTCAATTGATCACCACCTGGTGGTTAGTTGGATAAGGTGGCAAGGGAGAATGCTGGAAAGACTTGGCATGCCCAAATGTAAAGTGAGGGTGCACTGGGAGTGTCTGGCAGAGGCTAGAGGAACTGGAGAGTGTGCTTCAGCTTCAGGGGGCTTACACGTGTCAGCCTCCCAGAGAAGGTCTATGACAGGGTATTGCAGAGGGGAGTGCATCTGTTAGTCGAACCTCAGATCTAGGAGGAACAATTCGGACTTTGTCCTGGTTGTGGAACACCAGCACTTTATCCTCTTGATGGACTATCTATGGGCTATTCAGTCCCTGTACAACTGCAGTGAGAGCATGGTTCGTATTGCTGGAAGTAAGTCAGACTCATTCCCAGTGGGAGTTGGACTCCACCAGGACTGCCCTTTATCACCTATTCTGTTCATAACTTTAATGGACAGAATTTCTAAATGTAGCCAAGTGGTGAAGGGTCTCCGGTTTGGTGCCCTCACGATTACCTCTGCTTTTTGCAGATGATGTGGTTCCTTTGGCTTCATCAGTCAGTGACCTCCAGCTCACAATGGGAGAGTTCGCAGCAGAGTGTGAAGCAGCAGGAATAAGAATTAGCACCTCCGAGTCTAAAACCATGGTTCTCAGCCAGAAAAGGGTGGTGTCCCCAATCCAGTTCATGGAGGTACTGCCCCCTGCCCCAACAATCAGAGTGCCAAGGGCCATGAATATGAGGAAGCATTTGACGATGGTAGGCAGGAAGAACTCCAGCCATTTGTGGGGGAGGGGAAAGAGAAGAGAAAAAGAGGAGAGCATAGAGAGACAAGGACAAAACACAAGCCATGACTCAGACTGGCTTTTGTGGTTTCTGCTACAGTGGGTGTCTCCAGGACCAAATTTCTAGCAAAAACTTGTAGTTGGTAAAAGAAGATTGGTAAAACTACAATTTGTGGTAGAGCTGTTATACTGGATTTCATTAGACTTCACAGATAATGAAGTGTCTGGTGAGTGCACATTTACAAATACTTATTTTTTTTACTTCCATGTTTTATGATGAAGCATTAATGACCATCGGTTTCCCTAATTATCACACCTTAGCCCTACAGAGTTAAGCAATCACTGTGTGATTTAAATTAATAAAAAGCTCAAAAACCATGGTATACACCATTACTGCTTTTAACTTTCACCATGGAAATAGATGGATGGTAATACCCAAGTGGCCTTCCTAACACAAGTGGCCAAGAACGTTACTATGAGCTGGTAGAGGTGTGATAGCAAAAGGAATAACAAAATCCAATAAAAAATATGAGGAATGATTATTTACATTGAAAACTGACGTATAATAAGTAATCTGTGAAATCCAGCTACACTTCCAGTCTGATACACAATGTACAATATGTATCTGTTACTCAGACTGGAGGAGTGATTTATCACAAAACAAAACTTAAAGGCACGGCTGCTTGTTCTCATGCTGAACAGAGACTTTCTTTAGATATGTATAATTTGGCACCATATGCTTTTCCATAGGGGAATATTTTGACAGAACCACAGGTGCTCTCGCGAGAGTAACTGTCAGCACCATGTTTACAAGCAGTATTTATTAGCAGCAGTCTCCCCCTACTGTCACAGCATTACGGTCCAGCCGAGCGAATGTGTTGTGAACTCGTTCATGTTTGAAGACGGTATTATCGACATTTCGTTTTTCACAGCCTCTGCTGTGAATTTGTCGCTGTCCAGGCAGAGCGAGGAAAGAAAGAAATCAGCTACCAAGTCGTCGCATCGGGTTTTCTTCGGAGGAGTAGGCGGGTAAGACAGAAACACTGATGCCGATTTTTCAACTATTATTATTCGATGAGCCACTTGACAGTTGACATGAAGAAGCAGCGTCACACGGAAAAACCACAGCATGAAGAATTTCTGTGTGCTTTTTTACATTTTTGACAGCACGTAAGCTTGGCTTAAGTTCGAGCACTATTTCTCGTGCACGAGTGATGTTATACCGTTTAATCTTTGCTACATCAAATGTGGTCATGATTACAGGCCATTTCTTTGGCTCCACAAAACCGGTACCAGGTTAAACTGTGTACTGTATGTGCGGTTCTCCAACACGGGTAGAGCGTCAGGCCAAACTCCATGTAATATACTGACAGTTTAAGGCTCCCTTGCTTATAAGCAGAACTACAGAGCTCGTGAAATATGGCAGGGTATCAGCTGAGTTGTCAGGATTCGTGGGTCATTTTGTGGCATACATATAAGACATTTTAGTAAAATTGAACTGTAAATTTGTTGACGCTGCTCTGTCCACAAGCTTGTGGGAATACCAAGGGTAGATATTGTAAAACTGTATGGCTGCATATATGCGCATGTGTAGGTGTGGCCAAGTGAAATGGTATGATAAGTATGAGGTTACAGCTGAAGGAGACAGTTGTGCGAAATTGATGTGTAACTTGCCTCAACGGCGCGAAGCATGTGGCCACTCTGCTGTGTACCCTCTTTCATTGTACACTTGCTGCTTTACACAGACATACAGATGTTTGGTTTGCAGGAGGCTCACATTGAACCTTTGCTGTAAAAGTCTGTTTATTCAGGTATGATGGTGCTTTTAGGGCCTTCCTAATACAGTTCTTACAATATTTATAAATGGATTGCAGTCTGGTGTCATCCCCTTTTCTTACTTTAACAATGTAATAATTTAACCAATGATAATGTTGGTTTCTTTTAGCAAATGGATTTGTATGTGTGGCCAACATATAGACTAGTATGTTGTCAAAGCAGTCATCTCATTACAGAATCTATATTCTTTCAAGATGTATCCCATCAAGCGTGGTTGAAACAGCAACATTTGTTCAAACACAGGCTCAATGCAGTTCATGTAATAGTCAAGACTTCTGATCCATTGATTTGTGTTTATGGGCAGGCATTTTCCAGATTAATCCTTTTCCTGGACACAATTTAACCACACTTAGATTTCCCAGAAAGTTGATTCTGTTCAAGTGGATGAACAGAATCAACTTTCTGGGATTTCCTTAATTGGATGATTGAGCATGCATCAAGAACCTTAGATTTATGTCCCTGAACACGATTCCTCATTTGTTCAGTCTCATATGTATTGATTTGTGTCCAAGTAGAACAAAATGAATATTTTCCACTTTTAATTGGTGCCACATTTGGAGTTTGTACGTGGTTGAGAGTTCAGTGAATAATTTTGCAGCTTACAACAGATACCACAGTTCAAGTCATACATGTGACAAATTTTTACAGTTCACATATATTATTCTGTAATACACAATTATTAATAAATATAAACAAGTTGCTTTTAATATTTAGGTACAACAAATCACTCATTTAGGTTTAGGTATTAAAAATGACTCAGTCAGATTTAGGAAATAAAAACTACTTGGTTAGGTTTACAAAAACATCACATCATGGTTTCAGTTAAAATACAATGGTTGCCTCTTCTTTTAAATTTTGGTTTTCTTGCCAAGGTGACGCATCTCCGCCAAAGAGTTTAGACAACATATGTGTTACAGACATGAAATATACCTCCTATTAAAATACATCCGTTTCAAAGTTGTGCTGACTGTTATGACAAAACATGGAAATTCATGTCTGTGAATATGAGCAGACAGATTACTTTTTAATGGCATTCAAGGCTATTTCTCCGCGTTCAAAACTGGTTGCCGTATGATGGCAAAAACGAAACTGTAGAGGGACAGATGTTGACATTGTGTCCAAAAGAGGTCCAGCCAGACATACAGAAATAGACAACTAATTACTTAATGGTTGTGAACAGATATCCGCACATCTGTCCACTTCATGTACACAAATATTACCAGAGCCTGTTCTCTTTTTTTTTTCTATTTACATTTCTCTGCATGTAAATTCTTTCTCATTTGTTGCATGGTGAACTTAATATGTCTGGACTGGCAAAAAACACAACCTCTGTGCTATCTCTGTCATCATAGCAACAATAATTAAGGAAGCAGAAGGCGGAAGGCATCAGCTACCAGTGCTATAGCCAAGCTACCAGTACAGCTATCGGTCATGAATGAGCAAACTACTGAGTACTTTCAGCGTGGTTTTACAAATGATGAAATCCTTGCATTACTAGCTGAATCGCATGGTGTTATTATCAGCACAACAGTAATTTGTTCACGTTTGCTATACATTGGTAGCTCACCGATGCTATCACTACCCGATTTTGAGTGCACATGTGTCTGCGCCATCTGTTTCCGGGTAACAAGGAAATGACGTCATTCACGGAGCTTCGTGATTGGCAGAGGTAACTCAAAATTTTGAGTTATGGATGCCTTTTTTTTTCTTTTTTTTTTTTTGCAGTGGCAGAAACAAGCTTCCATAGGATGTAGCTCAGGTCATCTACTAATAGGAAGGTTGGTGGTTCAATCCGGGGGTGCTCCAATCTGCATGCCAAATATCCTTGGGCAAGACACTAACCCCATATTGCTCTCCAATGCATCCATCGGAGTGTGAATGTGTGTGAGTGTTAGATAGAAAGCACTTAAGCATAGAAAAAGTGCTTGTATGAATGGGTGAATGAGGCATGTCATAAAGCGCTTGGAGTGCTCAGGTAGAGTAGAAAAGCACTATAAAAGAACCAGTCCATTTACCATTTACCAGTCCATAGGTAACCACATCACTCTCTCAGGATATTTGCATAATGTGATTTGCTTGGCTAACGGCCGTGCTGGAGCATTTGAATAAATATGATTTGACAGGCTGATGTCTGCACTGGCACCTCAGAAGTTGAATTTCTCTCAGCTATGGATCCATAATTCACATTGGTAACGTGTGACACCACCACATTCAAAGTGAATGAGATGCGAGAGCACTGAAGCCTGAAATCCATCAAAGTGAGTCCTGCCTTAATTAATGGTTATGTACGGTTAAAAACAAAGCAATCATTTTATTCTCCCTCTCTGTAGCTCTGTAGCTTGAATTTATTGCTTCTCTATGTCATAACAGTAAAAGCAATTTTGGCAGCAGTCAGTGCTCCTTATACATTGTCAGTGGGATGGCTGCCAAAGTTTAATCAGTGCTGCAGGTTTTACTGAATTTACTCATTTAATAAATCTTGCATGTGCATGCAGTTTAATCACATGAGCTAATTTCTGTAAGTCAATTCTGGCTCTGGATCCAGCACTCTAGCTTGTGTGCCATGCTGCTTTGCTAGTTTGACAAGCTTAGAGGATTAAGGAATAAGACTATTTTCTTTCACTGTCAAAAGATTAAAAAAAGAGACTGCAACTGAAAACACCTTCACCTCAATTCTTTCCAAACTTCCCTTTCTGTTTTAGCTTGGAACTTATGATTTTGCACTCAAGTTATAAATATTTGCAAGAGAATAGCACAGGTAATAATTTGGTGAATTTTTAGCTAGTGTCCTAGCACCTTCAGTCTACTCGAGCAGCACTCTTGTTTAAACCAAACTGAATATTTGTCACTACTACATCAGACAATGCCCAGTTAAACCCTGCCACTGGTGTGAAAGGTATTTATCTTTCATTTGAGTGAGTGACTTGTGTGGTGTGTCATTGTCTTTGCTTGATCTACTGTATTGTCCATGAGTTCCCATCATTGCATTTTAAATACAAACTGGGTAGATTTGGTCCTTTGAAGACACAAATAGATTTTGTGAATTATATGACATTTTTCAAGCTATTTCTAGCAGTTCCAGTTTTTCTATTCAACACAGACAATACTTGTACAGTATGTTAAATATTACTTTTGGTCTTTTTGTGTATTTTTATGTTAAAATTTATTTTCTTAAATCTCTTTCACCTCATTTATGTGCTGGCCCAAGCTATCACTTATCAAATATTCCATCTAGTGAAGGCTTTTTATACCATGACCATGAAGTTTTAAGCAGAAAGGTTGTGTTCTCATTATAGCATTTATCTTGAAGACCTACTCTTTATTGATAGCATATTAAAAACTGGTTTTGGCCTTTGATAGTTTTCACAGAAGATAATGTAGTCAAGCTGCACTTTACTGTGACTTGTAACCTGTACAGTCTGTGGGTGGGTTGAGTGTCGAGACAGAAAAATGCAGTTTCATATGGGAGTGGACAGAAAAAGGTTTTGATAGATACTGTGCAGTGATGTCTGATTCTCCACACTGACATTCAGCCATCTTCTGGAGCCAGGAGGCCCTTTAATCATAAAAAGAACTTAAGGTTTCTTTGACAACCAGCTTTGTCTGTAATGATGTAAAACAAAAGTATGAGATATAAAGAGTAATATTTTTTTTTAATGTAACTAGCGAAAACCTACCCTATTAGTGGTTTTAGCCAGGCCTGTGGGGCTTTTTCAAAGTCTTCATTCTGTGTTTAGTGGTGACTCAAACAAAATTCTGTTGTGGATACAAATTTTGGTGACCATTAAATTATGTACAGGCAATGTACGTTGAATGTGACACATGAAAGAAACGCAAATGGAGTACATAACATTGCATTTGTAGGGGGATGATGAAATGAACATCAAAAATCAGAAGAATAATAAGATCTATAATATCGATCTAAATAATTGCTGTATGGGTGACAATGTTCATGCAAAATTTTGTTCAGATTGGCCCATCTGTTAAGAAGGAAATAGGGTACATGTATACCATCCATCCATCCATTTTCTACCACTTATCCTTAAATGTCACTGACATTTTTTCCCTCCTCATCTTTTCTGACTGTTTTGTTACAAGTTTTGCATTTAGCTTGGGTCAGTGTCACTACTGATAGCATGAGACAATACCTGGACCCTAGAGAGGTTGCACAGGTAGTTCAGGATGAGCACTGCCAGAGCCCTAAAATGACCTCCAGCAGGCCACTGGTAAATGGACTGATTCTTTTATAGCACTTTTCTACTCTCCCGGAGCACTCAAATCGCTTTATACAACATGCCTCATTCACACAAGCACTTTTTTCTATGCTTAAGTGCTTTCCATCTAACATTCACACTACAATGGATGCAACTTGGGCTTAGTATGTTGCCCAAGCCAGGAATCGAACCACCAACCTTCTGATTAGTAGATGACCGGTGTGAATAGCTCTGATCAAAAAATTAGAAACAGACTTCATGAGGGTGGCTTGAGGACCTGATGCACTCTAGTGGGCCCTGTGCTCACTGTAACATCGTTTAGCATGAGCGGATTGGTGGTGGGTCAGTGATGGTCTGGGGAGGCATATCCATGGAGGGACGCACAGACCTCTACAGGCTAAGCAATGGCACCCTGACTGCCATTAGGTATCAGGCTGAAATTCTTGGATCCATTGTCAGACCCTACGCTGGTGCAGTGGGTCCTGGGTTCCTCCTGGGTCCTCCCGGCCTCATGTGGCGAGAGTATACATACTCACCTGACCTAAATCCAATAGAATACCTCTGGGACATTTTGTTTCAGTCTATCCGATGCCGCCAGAATGCATCTCAGACTGTCCAGCTCAGTGATGCCCTGTTCCAGATTTGGGAGATCCCCCAGGACACCATCTGTCGTCTCAGTAGGAGCATACCCCGACATTGTCAGGCATGCATACAAGCATGTGGGGGCCATACAAACTACTGAGTACCATTTTGACTTGCTGGAATGAAATTTCAGCTAAATGGAGTAGCCCGCTGCATCATTTTTTCACTTTGATTTTTGTGGCGTCTTTAAATTCAACCCTCTGTAGGTTGATAATTTTCATTTCCATCAAACAATGTGGGATCCTTTCATTCCTAACACATTACCCAGTTCACATCGGAATAGATATCCAGCATGATTTTTTTTTCCCATTGAGATCTGGTGTGTTTTCAAAGTGTTCCTTTAATTTTTTTTTTGAGCAGTGGACATACATACGCTATGATTATTAAAGTAAGATTAGGATCTGTCTGTGTAGGTTCTCAGTCATCCAGGTCTCTTTCCTCTGAAAGTCCACCGTCATCTCTACAGTCATGAGTGGGTTCAGATCCAGGTGGTTCTGACTGCACCAGTGGACCAGCTGTTCCACCTCCTGTCTGTATGCAGACTTGTCATCATTCTGGGTCAGACCAATCCGTGTCATCCGTGAACTTTCACACATGGTTCTCCTGAGGTGCAGTCATTAGTGTAGAGGGAGAAGAGCAGCGGGGAGAGAACACACCCCTGGGGGAGTGTGTGGGATGTGATGCTCCCTCCTCAGCCTCACCTGCTGCTGCCTGTCCACCAGGAAGCTGGTGATCCACTGAAAGGTGGAAGTGGGCACAGTAAGCTGGGTGAGCTTCCAGTGGAGGATGTCTGGGATGACGGTGTTGAAGGCCAAGCTGAAGTCCACGAACAGGATCCTGGCACGCGTCCCCGGTTGGTTGAGGTCATGCAGGATGTAGTGCAGTCCCATATTGACTGCATCCTTGGCCGACCTGTTTACCCAGTAAGCAAACTGCAGGGGGTCCGGCAAAATCTCTGTGATGTCCTTCAAGTGGCTTAGCACCAGTCTTTCAAAGGACTTCATGACCACAGACGTCAGGGCAACAGGCCTGTAGTCATTTAATCCTGTGATGGTGGACTTCTTTGGGACCGGGATGATGGTGGCGAGTTTGAAGCAGGAGGGCACTTAACACAGCTCCAGAGATCTGTTAAAGATATGGGTGAAGATTGGGGCCAGTTGGTCAGCACAGGCTTTCAGGCAGGAGGGATACACACTGTCAGGTCCTGGAGCCTTTCTGGTCTTCTGTCTCTGGAAGAGCAGACACACATCCTCCTCACAGATCTTAGGTGCAGGAAGGGGGTCAGAGGGGAGGGGGGTGAGGGCTGCAGGTAGTCTTTTTGTGTAGGTGTGATGTGAGGGTGAGCAGATGGGAGGTTTGAATGGTTGTCTTTCAAATCTGCAGTTGGCTGTAAACAGTGTAAATTGACATTGTTGTTCATTAATTTAATAAAGATGAGAGGTATTTTGCAACTGAGGAAATTTAATAGTTACAAGCAGACAGTCATTTTTTTAAGTTAATTTACTTTTCACTTGTCCCTGTAATGGTGAATGTTTTTTTTTTTTCATTTGTTTGCAAATGAAGAATTAAGATGAACAAGTCAAAGCTGTCAAAAAAGCTGTCGAAGTCAAAACTGCATTAACATACAGTATCTAGGGTTGTCAAAAAAAAATCAATACTCAGATATTGTCAGGTATCCGGAAGTGTGTGGCAGACGGAGTAGGACCCAAGTGCAGGACTCACAGACAGAACTTGAACTAAAAACTACAGCTTTATTGTTGCTGGGAAAAAGGTTACAAAACAAAGGTGCAAAAATAACCAAAAGCGAAATAGCAAGGAAGAGGACTGAACTGACTGACTGACTGATAAACTGACTGACTGGAAGGTAAAGACATGATGAGACGACAGCACACAATGAGGGAGATAGCGACAAGGAGCAAAGGCAAACAGAGACAATAAATACACAGAGGGAATGAGGGCAGAGTGGACACACCTGGGAAACACACCTGAACAGAATAACACTAACAGGAAATGTGAACTAAACACAGGGAGCGAGCATAGAACAAGAGGGAGAGAGAGAGAGAGGGCGAGAGACAGAGCGAGGGAGTAAGAGCGAAAAACACTGAACACCAGACATGGGACAGGGAACCAGAAAACCAAAGAGCAAAACTAATAACAGAAACTAAGACTAAAGAAACTAAGAACCTGAATCTTTTCATAACACAAAAGCCAGAATACAAAACCAGGGACACTCTTAAGAATACAGGAACGTGAACACAAAGGCACTCCCAAACATAAGCATCCATTTCTCATAATACAAAAGGAAAAACCAACATGTTTAAATAAACTCAAAACCCTGGGTCAAAGTCCTAATTACAACTGTAATTACCCTGTCCTAAGGGTAATTACAGTTGTGCACATAAGTTTACATACCCTGGCAGAATTTGTGATTTTTTTTGGCCATTTTTCAGAGAGTATGAATGATAATACAAACACTTTTCTTTCACTCATGGTTAGTGGTTGGGTGAGGCCATTTATTATCAATAAATTGTGTTTGCCCTTTTTAAATCATAATGACAACAGAAACTATCCAAATGACCCTGATCAAAAGTTTACATACCCTAGTTCTTAATAAATAATTTGAGTTGATGTCTGCCTACAAGTCTGCATTTGGGGTCCTTGCTCTTTTTAAAATATGACAATTAGGGCCATTACACAAGCACGTGCGTGCACACACACACACGGAATGTCGTCCTTGGTTCAATGACATTGAGATCAGGAGACTGAGATGGCCACTCCAGAACCTTCATTTTTTTCTGCTGTAGTCAATGAAAGGTCAACTTGGCCTTGTGTTTTGGATCATTTTCATGTTGGAACATCCAAGTGTGTCCCATGCCATCCCAGACTGATGAGTGCAAATTTTCCTCCAGTATTTTCTGATAACCTGCTGCATTCATCTTGCCATCAATTTTGACCAAGTTCCCTGTGCCTGTGTAGCTCACACATTCCCAAAACATCAGTGATCCACCTCCGTGTTTCACAGTAGGGATGGTGTACTTTTCATTATAGGAATTGTTGACTCCTCTCCAAATGTAGCATTTGTGGTTGTGGCCAAAAAGTTCAATTTTGGTCTCATCACTCCAAATAACTTTGTTCCAGAAGATTTGAGATTTGTCTCTGTGCTGTTTGGCATAATGTAAACGGGCTGCTCTGTGGCACTGGCATAGTGATGGTTTTCTTCTAGCGACTCGACCATGCAGCCTTCTTATTGTGCATCTTGAAACAGCCACACCACTTTTTTTTAGAGAGTCCTGTATGTCAGCTGAAGTTATTTATGGGTTTTTCTTTGCATCCCGAAGAATTTTTCTAGCAGTTGTGGCTGAAATTTATGGTCAACTGTATTGAATGCTGCACTGAGGTCTAGCAGGACAAGCATATAGATGAGTCCACTGTCAGAGGCCTTAAGAAGATCATTTGTAATCTTATTTTATAATTAAAAGGAAGGTTAGAGATTGGCCTATAGTTAGCTAAGACATCTAGGTCAAGTGTTTGCTTTTTAAGTCAGACAACAGATTTCTGTGAACAACTTTGTTACTCTGACCTTTCACTGACTGTTTTCATAGAGGTTATGATCATATCAGAAAGTAGTATTTTATAATAATTTTGATCTGCAACTTGTGAAATTGTGTTAAAAGGTGAAATGAGGGGAAACTCAACATTCATGGAATGTGTTTGATGATTTTGGACACGTCTGTGTGTGCCTCAAGCAACTAAAGGCATGCAAAATGTTTATTTTGAGTTCTCTATGGTGCGTATGGACCTGCATTGGTGCTAAAATGTGAAAATGTCTGATGTTCAGACTCGGACTGTGTGTTGTGTGCATAAAGAAGTCTATGAAGCATATACATCCATTTTTTCATCTTGTTTTTTCTTTTTTGATATAAAAATGAATGACTTTGAGACCTCTGTGATATTAGCTTGGGCAGTGTGACACACTGAGACAGACACTTAATACAGTGTCACTTAATCAAGACACTCAATAATGTAATATATGTATCTGGCAGAGAGGCATCTATCTGGCAGATAGATATACACCAATCAGGCATAACATCATGACCACCTGTCTAATACTGTGTTGGTCCCCCTTTTGCTCCCAAAACAGCCCTGAGCTGTCATGGACTCTGAGGAGGCATGGACTCTACTAGACCCCTGAAGGTGTGCAGTGGTATCTGGCACCAAAATGTTAGCAACAGATCCTTTAAGTCCTGTAAGTTGCGAGATGGGGTCTCCATGGATCGGGCTTGTTTGTCCAGCATATCCCACAAATAGTCGATTGGATTGAGATCTGGGGAATTTTGAGACGAAGTCAACACCTCAAACTCATTGTGCTCCTGAAACCATTTTTGCTTCGTGGCAGGGTGCATTATCCTGCTGAAAGAGGCCACAGCCATCAGGGAATACCGTTTCCATGAAAGGGTGTGCATGGTCTGCAACAATGCTTAGGTAGATGGTATGTGCAAAGTAATATCCAAATGGATGGCAGGACCCAAGGTTTCCCAGCAGAACATTGCCCAAAGCATCACACTTCCTCCACCATATTATTAGTAGTTTTAAATCCATTTCTTATCATCTGTATGTGGATGATAGTCAACTGTACCTCTCCTTTAAACCTTATGAATTGGATAAACTATCCATTTTAATTGACTGTCTTAATGCAATTAATGGTTGGATGGCAGATCATTTTTTGCAGCTTAACACAGACAAGACAGAGTGTCTAATTATGGCTCCAGAGAGCATTGCGCCCCAAATTAGACAACATCTGGGTTCTTTCTCATCCACTGTAAAAGCTAATGCATGGGATCTTGGGTTAATTTTTGATCAATCTTTGGTCTTTGATGCTCACATCAAGTCTTTAACCCGCTCTTGCTTCTTCCATTTAAGAAATATTGCTAAACTCAGGACTGTTGTCTCAAAAGGTGAACAGGAGATGCTTGTTCATGCCTTCATCTCCTCCCGCTTAGATTATTGTAATGCTCTGTTTTCTTGTCTTTCAAAGGTATCTATAAATCGCCTTCAAGCTTTTCAAAATGCTGCTGGAAGGCTATTAACCCACACTCATAAATTCTCTCTTCTCACCCCATTGTTAAAGTGTCTGCACTGGCTTCCGGTTAGGTTTAGATATCTGTTTAAAATCCTGATTCTTACTTTTATGGCCTTACGAGGAGAGGCCCCCACTTGTATCATTGATCTACAGGGTGGGCCATTTATATGGATACACCGTAATAACATGGGAATGGTTGGTGATATTAAAGTCCTGTTTGTGGCACATTAGTATATGTGAGGGGGCAAACTCCCCAAGATGGGTGGTGACCATGGTGGCCATTTAGAAGTCGGCCATCTTGGATACAACTTTTGTTTTTTCAATAGGAAGAGGGCCATGTGACACATCAAACTTATTGGTAATGTCACAAGAAAAACAATGGTGTGCTTGGTTCCAACGTAACTTTATTCTTTCATGAGTTATTTACAAGTTTCTGACCACTTATAAAATGTGTTCAATGTGCTGCCCATTGTGTTGGATTGTCAATGCAACCATCTTCTCCCACTCTTCACACACTGATAGCAACACCGCAGGAGAAATGCCAGCACAGGCATCCAGTATCCGTTGTTTCAGGTGCTGCACATCTCGTATCTTCACACCATAGACAATTGCCTTCAGATGACCCCAAAGATAAAAG
>VUQS01072442.1:0-16567 GCA_015108495.1 Heterochromis multidens
AAACCAAATATTTTAAAAAAAAAAAAAAAAAAAAAAAAAAAAAAACAACTGTTTGTGCACTTCTTAGTTTCTCTCTGTTTGAAGGATACACCCACTGCAGTTTGAGCTTGTGGTCCGGCACCGCCACCTTCTGGTCAAGGCTGTAGCGCTCCTTCTGCTGGTTCGAGATGTGCATGGTGACAGGACGGCCGCGGAGGAACATCCTCACGTAGCCATCCTCTGCAATTAAGGAGAGAGGAAGGAAAAGTAAGATCACAAGTTGAAGAAAGAGAGAAGGACAAAGTGTTTGACCTCTATCCTCTCATCGTCTCTAGCCTTGTGTTGAGTGATTTAACAATATGGAGATGAAAAATCTTTAGCTTTTTGATTGCATTCACAAAATATTCAGATTCCTAAAGCATTTGTTTTATTTAGTGGGAACATTATTGGTTAAAATGCTTCTTTTAGTTTCCAAGCTGAAAACAGAGGATGCAGCTAGGAATCTAGAATCCTAATTCAATACTTGACATGATAATTACAGTGCATCCAGAAAGTATTCACAGCGTTTCACTTGTTCCACATTTTGTCATGTTATGGCCTTATTCCAAAATGGATTAAACTCAGTTTTCACCTCACAAATTCTACAGAAAGTGAAAAAAAGACAATAGAAGAGACAATAAAAAAAATTTAAAAAAATGAATATAACATGTACATAAGTTCACAGCCTTTGCTCAATACTTTGTTGAAGCACCTTTGGCAGCAATTACAGCCTCAAGTCTTTTTGAGTATGATGCGACAAGCTTGACACACCTATTTTTGGGATGTTTCTCTCTGCAGAACCTCTCAAGCGCCATCAGGCTGGATGGGGAGCGTCGGTGCACAGCCATTTTCAGATCTCTCCAGAGATGTTCAATCGGGTTCAAGTCTGGACTCAAGTCTGGCTGGGTCACTCAAGGACATTCACAGTGTGGTCCCGATGCCACTCCTTTGTTATCTTGGCTGTGTGCTTAGGGTCGTTGTCCTGTTGGAAGATGAACCTTCGCCCCAGTCCGAGGTCCAGAGCACTCTGGAGCAGGTTATCAAGGATGTCTCTGGACATTGCTGCATTCATCTTTTCCTCGACCCTGACTAGTCTCCCAGTTCCTGCGGCTGAAAAACCTCCCCACAGCATGATGCTGCCACCACCATGCTTCACTGTAGGGATGGTATTGGCCAGGTGATGAGCAGTGCCTGGTTTCCTTCAGACATGACGTTTGGCATTAAGGCCAAAGAATTCAATCTTTGTCTCTTGATGCATGCTCAATAATCCAGGTAAAAGAATCCCAAGAAGTTGAATCTGTTCATCTGGACGTAGCGTTTTTTTAGTGGGAGAAACGTTTCGTCACCTTCTGGTGACTTCTTCAGTCTCAGCTGACTGCAGGCTTCCCCAACCTTATAAACAGTACATTGCATAATGACTGAAACCAGCACCACTGACTAACAATGGGCCATTTGGTCAGTTTCATGATCAATAGTATGCAAATTGTTACCAGAAGGTGACGAAACATTTCTCCCACTAAAAAAACGCTACGTCCAGATGAACAGATTCAACTTTTTGGAATTCAATCTTTGTTTCATCAAACCAGAGAATTTTGTTTCTCATGGTCAGAGTCCTTCATGTGCCTTTTGACAAACTCCAGGTGGGCTGTCATGTGCCTTTTACTGAGGAATGGCTTCTGTCTGACCACTCTACCATACAGGCCTGATTGGCAGAGTGCTACAGAAATGGTTGTCCTTCTGGAAGGTTCTGCTCTCTCCACAGAGCAACGCTGGAGCTCTGTCAGAGTGACCATCAGGTTCTTGGTCACCTCACTGACTAAGGCCCTTCTAACCTGATCGCTCAGATTGCCTGGGCGCCCAGCTCTAGGAAGAGTCCTGGTGGTTCCAAACATTTACAGATGATGGAGGCCACTGTGCTCATTGGGACGTTCAGTGCTGCAGAAATCTTTCTGTACCCTTCCCCAGATCTGTGCCTCGATACAATCCTGTTTCAGAGGTCTACAGACAATTCCTTGGTCTTCATGGCTTGGTTTGTGCTCGGACATACACTGTCAACTATGGGACCTTATATAGACAGGTGTGTGCCTTTCCAAATCATGTCCAATCAACTGAATTTACCACAGGTGGACTCCAGTCAAGTTGTAGAAACATCTGACAGATGATCAGTGGAAACAGGAGGCACCTGAGCTCGATTTTGAGTGTCATGGCAAAGGCTGTGAATACTTATGTACATGTTATATACACACACACACACACACACACACACAAACATATACATTTATTTATTTATTTTTAATACATTTATAAGAATTTCAAGCAAACTTTGTCATTATGGAGTATTGTGTTCAGAATTTTGAGGTGAAAAGGGATTGAATCCATTGTGGAATAAGGCTGGAATGTGGAACAAGTGAAGTGCTGTGAATACTTTCCGGATGCGCTGTATTTATTGGAAAAACTTCATATAATGGAACTACTTACCTCCTTCTGTTAGAATCTAAAACCTCGTATGTTGCTGGTAACTGGCTAAAATTATTTTTCTTACCATCTGGTTGATTTTTCACATATAACTGAAATGAGAAAATTAGTATTGTTCTACCAAAATTGTAGTCCCAGCTTTTAGATCATCCTGTATAGAGGACCTTTGTTCTTCAAGCTGTTTAGGCATATAGGCTGTAAGAGTTTAGGCTCATGGCTTCAATATTTTTACACTCCTGACTCAGCTTTTCACTGCAAGTGAGGAGCAGAAATCAGTTTTAATTCTGAGGAAGGCACTCATCTGTTTTACTTAACTGACTCAAATGTATTAAGGAGTTTTCATATATTTAGTACATATACATCCACCCATCCTTTTTCTAATTATCTGGGCCCAGCTTGCAGGGGTAGCCATCTGAGCAGTGGCAACAGGCATATTTGGTTTTATTTGTCATCTGTTGCCATGTATCAACTGGAATGCTGAAAATGTGTAATTTTTAGGTTAACCTGCAAGGCTTACCTATAGATTTAGTTACAGCTAAACTTCACTTCTAATTCAACTTTAAAACCAAAGAGTCAGATAACATGGTTATCCCCATGTTTTAGTATAACAGCAGTCAGAGTCTGTGAAAAATCATTTATAACTCAGCTCTTTTATATTCCTAACAGAAGAAATGACCCAAATTTTGAGTGAAAAAACAAATGCAGAGGGTGTAGTTGCGACTCTCCTGTTTTGAAGATCCACATGATGGCGCTCTTGGTCTTAGGGTGCCCGATGGAACAAAAGCTGCCTGTGTCAGGCTCTGGCTGTATGATCTTTTGTCAGATTCATTAGGCCTACAGTCAGTATGCCGTGAATGCCTTTAAAATCGAGAACTGGTGCACTTTAACATGTTACTGCGTAAAATATTCAGTTTTTACCAAAGAGGCCACAGCTTCGGGCCCCCAGTCAGTAGTTGCTTTTGTGTAGTTTTGAAAAATAAAATAAAGCTAGTCAGCTTGAATAAAGTTATGCACTCCTGATGAATCCTCCCATTTTTTGACCGTGAGGAAGAGAAAGGTGGCGGGGGCCGTTTAAAATGTCCCTCCCCATCGTCCGGTCATCGTGCTCCAGTTTTAGGCCGATCTGGTGTTTTCTCCATTAGTGTCAACTCATTACAGCTATTGTTAAACCAATTATAGGGGTGTTAATGGCCAATGGAAGATCCATTAGAATGAAAAGCAGCCCGCAGAGAGAGAGAGGGAGAGATGACTCTGAAAGGTTCGATCAAAGGTGTTTATTAGAGGCAGCAGTCTTGGCAAAAAATACTGAACCCTTTACGTAGCAAGTGTATCGATATAAGTATCAGCTGAGATCAGTTAAACGGGTTGTGTTTGCTGGATTGGCTATTTTAGAAGAATATTTATGATTCTTACATTTAAGAGGACAAGGAAGCTGTAACACTACAAACATCTCCAGAAAAAACATACAAACGTCACGATACACAACTTTTGATATTTAGAACCTCAGGGCACTGAACAACTGATTAGCAAATACTTTTTTTTGTCCCATTTTATTGAGACATGCCCGGATAACTGAAACCTTGTAGGGGAGAGTTTTTAGGCCTTAGGGTAGAAACCGTTTGGATCGTTTCTGTCCCTGGAAAAAAAAGACGTTCAGTTGTAAACCTCAGTAAAACTTTTGGATGAGATCCAGACCGCATTATGTTAAGGAGAGTGGTCCACTTCACATTTAAAATCACAAGTATGTCAAATTAACGTACATCTTAACCCGGAAACCTTTTTTTTCCTTGCCATGATCAGAAATGGGAGGTCAGAGTTGAAGTTGCAAATATTTTATCCACAGAAAAATAATCTCTTCATTACAGACATGCAGGTGTTAGTTGATTCCACGCGTTAATGGATTTGACTGTACTTTGCAAACAGATCTGTGAGTCTTTGACAGGTGATGGCATGCAGAGCATCTGATTAACTGTATGTACAGGGTAACCTGTACTGTCTCTTCTGAGACAGTACTGAGAACCTACAAAGACACTGTACTGTCTCTGTAATCTGTACTCTCTCTGTTTTTGTGAGGCCACTGTGGCCTTCAGGTGGACGCTATAGAGAAATTTCATCATTGGAAACTTCATATTTCCAAGAAACTTAAGCGGCGCTGAATCCTTTACACTCTGCATAGTGTTGCATTTGCGCACTAATAGGCCAGTTCCTTTATGTGATTCACGCGGTATCTTATCGCGCAGTTTAATCCCGTCGACCTCCCGCCTGCACATCAATTACATCTCCATTGACTTGTCATTAAGCATAAGCATTGACATTCACAGGCCTCCGTCTGCAGCGAGGCCTGATGTGTATTCCACAACACAGGAGTCCGGCCCATGCATTAGGCCAGGACTAGGCTACATTATTTAGTTCTTTGTAGCGACGGGCCTCCTCTGAGAAAAAAGAAGCTCTCCAACAAAGTTCCCAGGGAGACGAGGTCTCTCACATTCAACGACCCCAATATGGGCAGTGTGCGCACATGAGCCATCATTATCCAACTGTTGGATAAAGATCTGTCTGTTTGCGCACTATGATAAGCTACTTGGTCAGGTGCATTTACTTTTATTTCTTTTTATTTTACCTGGTTTTTAATCGTGACGAAGATTCCGAAGATTGCGTTCTGGTGGAAAATTGAGGAATTTGATGTTCTCTGATCTTCTGATAAGTTTCAACTGACTCGTGGCTCTCATGAAAATATGTGACTATCAAAGCGATTGTCGCGATTAAATGTTTTGTTGTTCAAGTCAAACTTTTATTGTTTTGTTGTTGTTGTTGTTGTTTTTAGCTTTGTTACCAAAAACTGCAGAAATCAGACATTAAATGTGAAAACAATTTAATTGAACAAACTGTTTGGGGTTTTAATGAAGCGTATTTATGTTATACATATTTTTTTTTATTGCTGCAGATTAGAAATGTGTTTGTTATTTAACTTTTCGTCGTGACCAAAACTTAAGTCTTCAGAACTGCTGAGAAACAGCTAGAAAATACGCACGGCTTTTGAACAGTAATACACTTGCTCGGCTGGTTGTCGCCAGCACCGCCGCAGGGCCAATATCCAGCACGCCAGGGGGCTACATCTGCCTTTTTTGCCGGGCCCTGCCTGTATCCTAAACACGCAATTCAAAAGTCGGGAGCTGGGCGGGGCCGACCAGAGCCTTATAAGAGGAGGGCGTCCAGGTTCTTCTACTGTAGTTCCAAGGTACACCTCCGTCTGTGGCACGCTGCGTCCCGAGGGCCCGGTGGCCAGAAAAAGAAACGGGCCACGAGAAGAAGACGTCTGTTGAGCCTTAACAAGATTAATGCTGCAAAACAATGGATTATTGACAATTACGAAACGCTGTCCTACCTGTTCTCCGGAGCAGAGTCGCATCACTTTTTGATTTTTACGCATTTTAGACTTGGTGCGAAAAGGGGGAAACTTTCTACTTGGATTTTCCTCCCGAAACCTGCCAACTTTTAGGAGGACTTTATATTTATTTGTGTTATTCAGAAACATTCGGTCATAGATAAATTATTTTCTTCTGGAGACTTTTGTTTGGGATGTTGAGTTCTGTGAAGATGGAAGAGTGGAATACTTACTACACCGAGGCCAGCGAGGTAATAACGAGCGAATACATGAAAACAGTAACTACAAATAAATCCCAGTATTTTTATTTCCTCTCGTTGTAAATATTGACAAGGTATCCGTGTGTGTTTTTGGAGATTTAAAAAAAAAGAGACAGAGACAGCGATGGTGAGGGAAGACAAAATCTTCGCTTTTGCCGCGGGACTCTGAACCAAAAGTAGTTGTAATCCTTTGATACATTCAAAAATAATCTTGTAAAAATAATTAAAACCCTCAGCTTATATTATAATAATATTATAACATTGTCGTAAGAATAAAAACAACCATGTATGGCATTAATAATCAAGTCTCAGAAATCTGGACAAAAATGTTCAAAAACTACGCGTAAGAAAATATAAAAAATCTGAATATCTTAATAACTACTGTTTTTTCAGTAGTTATAGTAAACAAATATTATAAATAAAACAAGAAGAAAAAAAAACTCAAATCAGCAAGGGGCACGCTATTTCCACAAAAAAAAATACTTAGATTTTTAAATCTGTAATTCAATCATTATAATTTAACGGATTCAACAATAAATATTGGCCTTCCTTGAGAATTATATGATTTTTTTAAGGAAATGTTCTCACAGTTCGGCCTTTATCTTTTGTGTCTCTATAGCCGCTGAAGTGTTGCAACGATTCAAGTGTAAATGAAACAAGACTTTTTCCTCCCTAATTCAATTAAGAGTTAATTCCATCAGCAGCAGCAGTTCTCATCTCAACCTAGCCTGATTAAATTACGACAAGTAAGCCTTTGATAATAATTAACCAAAACTAAGCGGGCAAAGATAGTCTGTCTTTTATCATCCGCCGATTTAGTTTTTTTTTTTTTTCGCATCCTTAAAACTTAAATATCGGTAAGGCTTTCAGGATTCCGAATTTGATCATTCTGTAAATTTAACACGGAACTGTTAAACTTTATTCCACACAAAAAGGACCTGGGAATAATAACACTCCTCCACTTTAGGTAAAATACTGAACAACTCGTTTTTTCCATGGCAGCAGTGGTGGAGGCCGTCTGAACCGAGAGGCACCATGACGCGCTTTTTACGCATTTTCAGGTTAACATCGCTGTGTGAAATCCATGTCCCCTCTCAGCACACTGAGAGCTTCATTGTGCATTGATAAGAAGTGACTTTTAACACTGGGAGTCAAGCCGCTTTCCTTTCACATTTCACGTTTATTTTGCGAAATAATTCTTATTAAAAATTTTAGATCAAAATTAGATTATTATATAATTTATAGATGTACTTGTACCTTTTTATTTCTTTTGTGTATTCACTTTGCAACTAACTAGATGTTGTTGTTTTCTTCCTTTACTCCAGATGTATTCATCTCCTACAACCATGAACTCTGGTCTGGGCACCATGGGCTCCATGAGCACCATCAATAGCTACATCAACCTGAACTCAGCCACTGTCTCACCTGCTGGTATGAACATGTCATATCACCCACCCACCACCAGCATCAGCAGTTCACCACTGGCCTCAATGGGCTCTGCTCCCGGCCACATGTCCCTCTCCCCGGTGGCCCCAACCCTCACCTCGGGCTCTCTAACTCAACTGGGCCCTGCTGCTCCAGGCTCCCTGAGCTCTTTGTCCCACTACCAGGACATAAGCCCGTCCATGAGTCAGCTGGGATACACCTCTCCTTCAACTCTGAACCGAGCTGGGGTAAAAGAGATTAACCCTAAGCCTTTCCGACGCCCCATGACCCATGCCAAGCCACCATACTCCTACATCTCCCTCATCACCATGGCCATCCAGCAGAGTGGCAGTAAGATGTTAACCCTGAATGAGATTTACCAGTGGATCATGAACCTGTTCCCCTACTACCGTGAGAACCAGCAACGCTGGCAGAACTCCATCCGCCATTCCCTCTCCTTCAATGACTGCTTTGTGAAGGTGGCTCGCTCGCCAGACAAGCCCGGCAAAGGCTCTTATTGGACTCTCCACCCGCAGTCAGGCAACATGTTTGAGAATGGCTGCTACCTGAGGCGCCAGAAACGCTTCAAGATTGAGGACAAGTCAGCAAAAAAAGCAGCCAAGAACCAGGATGTGGGCTCAGGTAAAGTAGTCCACAGTGTTGATCACTTGGTGGAGGATCGCAGCCCTGCAGGTGGATCAGAGGGAGCAGACTCCACCCACTCGGATAACTCCCACCCGGGATCGTCAGATGACCAGCCTCATTCCCGAAACACACTGGTTCCACTGGAATGTCCTCCATTGTCCTCCTCACACCTCCATAACCCACCTGTCTCCTTGCCACCCCCCTCCACCACCTCATCTTCCATCTCTCCATCCTCCATGTCCCTCACTGGCACCTCCTCATCCTCCAACCCACTCCTCCACTCCCAGACACTAGCCAGTAGCTCCCACCTCCTGCCAAGTGTCATGCAGCAACACATGGACATACAAAGTGACCCCCTCAAGTCTCTTGACCCCCACTACAACTTCAACCATCCATTCTCCATCACCAACCTCATGTCCAACGAGCAAAAGATGGACCTCAAATCCTACCAGGACCAGTTGATGACCTACAACAGCTATGCTGGGAGCTCTCCTGTAGCAGCCAAGCAGATCTACGACAGCCCGGGGCCGACCGCAATGGACTCAGGTGCTTACTACCAAACTCTGTACAGCCGCTCAGTACTCAATGCCTCTTAGTATGGACTTTTAGCGACTACCACACACACAAATCTGTCCATGGAGGAAAGTCAAGATGGAGACTTCTGTGTCTCTCTGCATTTGTTAAAATGGACACCAGTGCTTTTGCTATCTTCCTCTTTCGTTCTCTCTGCCTCTCTGGACTTCAAAGAGACTCACATCTAAAATGGCTGCCGTGTTTAGAGGGACTAAAGAACACACTTTTTTTTTCCTTTTACCACCTCTGTCAAACAAGGAGACTAACTGGTTACAAGGAGGACAGAAAGCTAGACAATAGCAGGTCTTAAATGATTATGAAGTCATTTGATTCATCTGTGTGTAAGTTAAAGTCCAATCCCGAGAATTGTGTGTGGCAAAAATTAGCCTTGTATAAAATGTAAATAGAGGTAATGAGGAGGGGAAAGGATATTTGCATTTATTTATGAAGGGAGAAATTTTAATATATCTTGTATTGTGCTCTGTCGACCAGTTACAACCCCAATGTGAGGTTTAGTTTTTAAGTTTCAGGTTACTGCTTCAGGCAGGTGTTACTGCAACTGGAGACAGTTAAGTTCATTTCTTTGTGAGTGTGTTACAAAATTGGTCTTTTTTTTCACACCATGATCTGTCATGTCTGTCAGATCAGGCATTTGTCAATTTAAATGTGTAGCTCATGAACTCTGTACTTTCAAAAAATGGTTTGTTGTTTTTTGGATGATATGAAGAAAAAAAACATTTTGTTCCTGCTGGGGCATAGAGTAAAACGAAATAACAAAAAAAACAGAAGAAGAAAAAAAATCTGTAGTGAGAAGGAAAGATGCAAAGCAACTGTGGTAAAAAAAAAAAATTAACGTAATGTGTTTCAGATGACCAAAAATATTTCCTTTTATTACTACATGAAGCATTTTAACTGTATGCCTTTGCAGAGACTGTAACATTTTGAATATCAGTCAACTGGTGAGGTGCATGGAGGAGTTCTGTCAGTTACTAACAGTGGGGGGAGGAGAGATGCACTATTGGAGGATTTACATACAGTACTTTGCACTATAGAGCTCCCACTGGCCAGGTGGGCTGATAGTGTGTGTGTTACAACAATACCTAGGAATGCCCTCCTTAAACTGTCAATGGATCAGCTCAGTAGTAACAGTGTAAAAGTGGGTCAAAAGACCCCCCCATGTTTAAAAAGTGCCTTTTCTTCGAAATGACTGCTGATGAGATCAATGTATGGATGATCTTTTGAAGGATGATTCTGATAAGCAGCAGAGGATGCAGAAGTTTCAGGTCACATGATGTCCTCTGTGGAACATGTTTTAGTTTCAATGCCAAATGTCCTTTATTTAAGATATATTGCTTTTCCAACTTTGAAAGTGTGCTGATATAATATATTGTTTTGTGTATTTTGTTTCTTTCGGTTTAAGTTTGATCACACTGATTCAAGTTTCTTTTTTTTTTCTTATTAAAAAGGGGACAAATGGTGTGTTTGTTTTTCTTCTTTCCATCATTGTTAATGAAAGAAGTGTTTGTTAGTCTATGCAGCCTGGATCAAATAAAAATCAAACACTGAATGCTTAGCTTGTTTCCTAAAACTCTCTTGAAACTTTAAAGAATTGGAGGAAAAGACACCAGCTCTTTCAGGCTTTCACATAGATAAAATACTTTAAAATAACAACGGCTTCAAGAATATTAAAAACAATCTTCTGACTGCCTTTTATTATATATTTTATTATTTTAATAAGTATGACAGAATAAAAGTTAAGTCATTTTCAAGATAATTTTGCAGGAATTTATTCTTCACTTTTGCACAGACATTTCTAAAAGTTAGTCACTGAAATAAAATGGTACAACAAATGAATCCATTAGAACCATATTTTTCTACATCCTGCAGTGTTATTGGCAGCACATCTCTGGCTCGTCCTGGTCAATCAGTCATGGCTTTTTGGCAAGGCAGTGCTGCAGGAATAGCAGCGCCTTGTTGAAACAGCTCCTGACCAAATGACTGTGGTGTGTGACATGTAGGACTGGTAGACTAAACACCGCTGGATCACACTGAGAGCCTCAAAGTAGACCTCTGCACAGACCCTCTGCTTGGGCGGCATCGCACACACACAGAGTGAGACCCGGACCACTCCAAAAACTACTGACCTGCCTCTGACCCTGCACTAGAAAAACTGTCAGCAAGTCAACAAAACAAAAACAAGGGAAAGTAGGAGCAGGACATTTATCTTTTTAGTCTTTACATTGTCTCCTAACTCCAGAGAGCTCCACCTAACCAATCAAATCCTTTTGTTTGTATCCCAAACTGAAATTAAATACACAATTTTCTATATGTTAAAGTAGAGTTTTCAAGAAAGAGCAACAAAATAACAGCTTAAGGATAGACACCGGCTGAATCACTTGCAAAATATGGAGAGGATAAGAGAGTATACAAACATATGAAAATGTTGCAAATAATGACTTCAAAGAAGATTCTGTTCTACACCAATGGTTCTTGCATGGTTCCTATTGAAATACATTAGGTGAAACCCTGACAGTTTGCATCTATGAACATGAATTGGGCTGCTGAGTAAGATCTTTTCCACACTAATGCTTCTAGCATGGTGCATTTGCAGGAAACTAAAGCGTTAATGCATTGATCTTCCATGCAAACCAGGCCCCCTTTCCCTCTGGCAGGCTGCCTGTCTACCTGCCCTACTCTCTACCTGTCTTCATCTCTGTCAGCTGACAGTTGCTCAATCCAATCCTATGTTGTAGTTGTTGTCACGGACCTGTCCCTGACTTTTCTTCTCTGTAAGCTCAAGCACAGTAACAAGGAACCCAATGCATATGATCAGCAGCAGCACACACACACACTTAGAAAATTTTGGCCCCATTTTTTTTAACCTCAGTTTCAATCAGTGAGTCTAATCTCTCATTTTAGCACTTCAGCTTTTCTTAGTGTGTTCCTTGCAGGAAGATGTATTTAGCTGAGAGGATGGTGTTGTAAGACATCAGAAAATGCTCGCAAATTAGTCCTAAGGAACACCCACCAAAACTGGAACACTTGAGCGGCCATCAGAGGAACTGCGATATTTGGCACTCCCACATCAGCTTAATTTTGTTTAGCCCCAGAGGTTACCAGCCTGTAATAATTTTTTAACACTGGAACTTTTTATATTTCTACTAACTGTTGGAGATAGGACCCACTTTTTTCTGCATTGTGGGAATCATAGTTTTTAGAACTTTCTTTTGGGGTTTTTTTTTAGCTCCTACTACAGAATATGTACTTAATAAGAGATCTTAAAGGGAACTGTGAGTGACAAAGGTGGTCCAAAGATGGTCCAAATGAGGCACCAGCAACAGCAATTTGAAGTGTACACACTGGTAGGACTTTAGCAAAGTAATCAACAGCTTTTTAAGTGCACCTTTAAGAAAGGAACTTAACATGAAGAAATACTGATACCTCGTTATACTAGACAGCAAAGCAACAGAGAGGAAATGAAGAAGCTAAAATATTATTTATGAGAAACATAATGAATATGAAAAACATGACTACATATAATTTATGAGAAAAGTTCACAATAAGAGGTGACACTGTATTAGCAACAATCACTTCAGAGTTCATATTAGTGGTGCAAAAGCAAACAGAAAAAAAGGTTTTGAAGGGTATTTATTTTCAGGCAGACTTCTCCTTTAGGCATTTACCCCTACATATGCTCCAGCAGAACTGTTTGGTCAGAAACATGGCTGATACATACGCATGTGAAAAAACAATGAAATACAATTTAATAAAAGTTTATCTTTTACATGCAACATGCAACATTATAAAGAATCAAGAATGAATCAAGTGGGCATAAACGCTATTTTCTAATAAGACGCATTTAAAAAAATAAGCATTCACTATTGGAGAGAGCAGGAAAAAATGTAATAATTCTGTCTTTCCTTTCCATATGGGTGGCCCTCTATAGACACAGAACACATACACAGGCAGACACACACACATACGCCTTAAAGAAATGCTAATTGGTCCACGGTCTGAGTGTGAAACTAAGGCAGTTCTTGCATACACAATAGTCCCTTTAGAGCATTTGGCTTGATAAGATAGGCAAGTACCCACCTGATATGGTCTCCACAGCTACAAAGACACAGTCACACACACACACACACACACACACACACACACACATACATATACAAGAAGCTGTTCCAGGTATGACTAACCTGGCTGACTCTATAATGTCACTCATACGTTCCCTGAGTAATCAGGAGACCTCGCTGATAGTGGTCACATTCATTCCAGGCTTCTCATGAGGGAAAACTGATTAGAGTCTATCCAGATAACACGCTGTGACTTAAAGGTTTGAAGGGGCAACAATTTCAGCAACAAAGAGAAAAAAATTCAGATGTGACCCTTACATTTGTAACCTTTCATCTGTAATCTGTAACCCCCGGCTGACCCAGTTTTGAGACGTGGGACTCTTAGAAAATAGATACTGACTGCTGATAACAGTCTGGATGTCACAATAAAATAATCTCCTCTCACAAATGACCGTAACAGCCCCAGAAATGCTTACAGATTCTGGAATTAGCTTCTTTCCCCACACATTTCTGTGATGGTATCATATATTTTTTAAAGACTTAAAATCATAAAATGGATATGGTTTAGCAGATATAACCATCTTTTTTTCAGCATACTTATACTTTATTTTACTTCAGCGTTATTCACTTTACTTTACACATGAAAATGGTCAAATGTAACCCAAATATGTATGTTGAATAGAATGAAATAAGTGTGAAGTATAGCCACTGATTATTTTTAAATGTACAGATGACACCACCATATGTTGCAAGTCAATATTAGTATAACATTTTATTATGCTCAGACTTTGTCATGACACTGTTTTGTCATTGTGGCCTTTTGTATGGTGAGTGTGCTGATCAATTTAATCAATTTCATAGGATTTTTTCAAAGTTAACAAAAGTAAAAGAGCAAAAATAGCAAAACATAGAAGTAAATGTGTGAACATGCAAATGTATTCATCTCATTTAGCCCATGACTGCAACATGGTTGCATCTTCTTTATGCAATACAGTGTTGGGTTACAAGTAACTTGTTACAATACAAAATTATTGCCATTAAAAAGTAATTGATTAGGTTGCAAGTACTTGTTAGAGTAATTTTGTTGTCTATAGGTGCGCAGACATTGTTATATGTATGTACACTTAGACCCACCACTGGTTGCTTACAATGTGTTTAGCAATTGCTGCAGATTTAGGGACACAGGAAGACAAAATCATCCAAGAAAGAGCATACCTAGAAAAAGGCCTGAACGTGTCTGGAAAAGTATGAGAGCATATCACATAGGACATGAATGCACTGCTTAGAGGTGGTCTTTGAAAGCAGTAACGTCTGGAGATAAATAAAAAGAAAAAAAAGAAAAAGAAAAAAGAAATAACCTGTGCAAAAAGTTGTCAAAGTTAAACAACAAAATGCATTCATGAACTCCAGAGCAGTACATTCCTGCATTCTAACTGAAAGATCTAATGACTGGATGACATTGTGAATGTGTGAACGCAAGCTTCAGTCCTGTAGATGAAACTCAGTCTGTCAATACCCCTGCACAAAGGGCATACTACTTCCTGTACTTGCACTGACAATGAATGGAAGGCCTCAGATGTTGTATCTTTTAAAGGATATTTTAAAACTGATTTAATTCCCCTGAATACTGCGCTGGCATACAAGCACTGGATCTGCAAGTTGCACTGAATGATCAAACTAAATTGCAAAACAAGGTGACCAGTAAGAATTGCTTGAAACATGTTTGACTTGTCTTAAATTAGTTAAAAATATTTTCCAGCTCATAATATGTGTTCAGTAAGAATTTCAGATGATTTTGCTTTTTAAAAAAACATCCATAATTTGGGGGCAAAGCACTAATTCGTATGATAATGGTGCTTCCAGAAAACGTATAAGATGACAGATAAGATATGTTTTGGTGGCAAATGGTCCCTGAAGACATTATCATGACACAACTGTCATTTTCAGTATAATGAATATTTGTCTCCCGAGGTGCAGCAGTGTCTCTGTTGAGCACGTGATGACGGATGCCCTCAGGCTCTACTGCTGGTGACAGAAAATTCAACAAGGAGCCTGCCAGCATGCACACCTGTACAAAAAGTATCAGTGCTGAAACGAATAGTGTTTCATTTGCATAGAAGAAAGAAAGAAAGAAAGAAAGAAAGAAGGAAAGAAAGAAAGAAAGAAAGAAAGAAAAAAGAAAGAGGAAAAAAGGGTGGTGTCTGTTTCTAAGATGTTTAATGCAAATGAGGCAGTGCATCCTGGATCCTGTTCTGTGGATGAACTGTTTACACTTGTTATGCCAGAGGAAAGGGAGGGAAAGGAGAGAGAGATAGCGAGATACAGAGATAGAGAAAGAAGGAACAAAGCAGTTACAGTTCAGTCCTCAGGCTACTTGAAAAGTGAATGATTTGATGACATATAAGTTCATCAGTTAGTTAGTTAGTTAGTGAAGGGGTATGACAGCTAGTCAACAAATTTGCACTTACTTGTACAAAATCAAAACCTGTTTCTTGATGCATGCTCAATAATCCAGGTAAAAGAATCCCAAAAAGCTGAATCTGTTCATCTGGACGTAGCGTTTTCAGTGGGAGAAACGTTTTGTCACCTTCTGGTGACTTCTTCAGTCTCAGCTGACTGCAGGCTTCCCCAACCTTATAAACAGTACATAATGACCGAAACCAGCACCACTGACTAACAATGGGCCATGAGGTCAGTTTCATGATCATTAGTATGCAAATTGTCATGACCATTGATCAATGGCCATGAGTACCATTCACAGAGATTGGGGAATGGCTGCAATCACAGCATTGTAAGATGGTGACAGATGTACCCTTAGGCCCCCTCCTCGGTTCAGAGATGATCTTTCCCTTTTCACGTAAATGGGCTCCTTCACTCCCTGCTGAAATCAGCGTTCCTCCCTGTCCAGGATGTGCACCTCCTCATCACTGAAAGAGTGCCCACTGGCCTGTAGGTGTAAATAGACTGCCAGAGCTAGCCTGACGAGGTAGCTCTTCTGTGTTGTGCCATCCACTTAGCCAGAGGTTGTTTGGTTTCCTCAATGTATAAGTCACAGCAATCCTCCTGGCATTTAACAGCATACACTATATTACTCTGTTTGTGCCGGGGGACCCGATCCTTAGGGTGGACCAATTGTTGGCGTAGGGTGTTTTGGGGTTTGACAGCCACAGGGACGCAGTGTTTTGAGAAAATGCTTCTCAGCTGTTCCGATACTCCTAACACATAAGGGATCTCCAAAGGTTTTCGCTTAGGCAACAGTTGTCCTTCTCTCCTGGATCTCCTGGAGCCTTCTTTAGGTGCCTTCCCAGCTTTGACAAATGTCCAGCTGGGATAACCACATTTACTCTGGGACTTTTTGATATGATGTTCTTCTGCTTCCCTGGCCGCTGTGTCTGTGGGGATGGTGTTCGCTCTGTGTTGTAGCGTCCTGATGACACCCAATTTGTGCTCCAGTGGATGATGAGAGTCAAACCTTAAATACTGATCCGTATGTGTTGGTTTACGGTACACACTGACTTTCAAATGCCCCCCATTGCTGATGGAAATCTCACAGTCTAAGAAGGCTAGCCTGTAATTTTTCATATCCTCCCTGGTGAACTTGATGTGTTTGTCCACCGAGTTAATGTGATCAGTGAATTGTGGTACATCCTGAGATTTGATTTTCACCCAGGTGTCATCCACGTACCTGAACCAATGACTCGGTGGTGTTC
>VUQS01072443.1:0-10029 GCA_015108495.1 Heterochromis multidens
CTGAAGTTCAGCCCCGCCCACCTCATTTCTCCTCCTCTGTGCTGCAGTTATAAATGTTAGCAGAGGCTTTTGCCTCGTTCAGCTGGGAGGGAAGCAGCTGAGCTTAATGTCACATGTTCTTAACATCTGATGAATCTCTGAGCTTGAATCTTGTAAAGTATAAAACTGTTTGCTGTTTGTTCTTTGATTGTTGATGTGCACATTTTATCACAGGTATCACAGCGGATGAGAAGGAATATGTCAGAATGAGGTAACATGTATTTGTAAAACAGCATTTGAACAATATAATAGAAACGTTGTTCAGGCATTAGGATCTTGTACTCTTTTTCATATCTAAAAGGACCATTCATAACATTATTACTGATCTATCTGGTTCACTGTGTGATATTATGCAGAAAATGGAAAACTCAAGTGAGATTGTATCATTTGTGCTGGCTGCTTATGGAAATGTTGGAGAGTTAAAATACCTGTATTTTAGCATAATGCTGTTCTGGTACCTCTCTATATGTGTGGCCAACACAGTTCTTATTGTGGTCATACATGCAGACAGGAGGCTCCATGAGCCAATGTATATACTGCTTTGTAATTTATGTGTGAATGAAATAAACGCCAGCACATCGCTGTATCCTCTTTTGCTCTCACAGATGTTTTCAGAGAGCCATGAGGTGACCCTGCCGTGGTGTTTTCTGCAGATGTGTTGTATGTATACAAGTGCTTCTGCTGAGTTTTGCAGTTTAGCAGCCATGGCCTATGATAGATATATCTCGATCTGTCATCCATTCCGCTATAATGTCATTATGAAAACAGAGAGGGTCTTTATGATGATTCTGCTTGTGTGGATGTATTCATTTCTTAGTTTTATACTCTCATTTTCATTTATCTTCAGTTTGAAGTTTTGTGGAAATTTTGTTGACAATGTGTATTGTGACCACCAATTAATTATTAGACTTTCATGTTCAGTTTCAGTCTATAGCTATATATCTGACATATTCTTTGTCTTTGTGAGCATTTTCATACCATTCAATTTCATTTCAGTTTCTTATGTGAAGATTTTAACAGTTTGTCGAAAAACTTCAAAAGAAAACAAGCAGAAAGCTGTGACTACTTGCACACCTCAGATCGTCTCTGTGTCAAACCTGTTTGTCGGCTGCATTTTTCACTCTATTGACTTCAGGTTTTTAGTTGCTCAGGTACCAGATGAAGTCCGTATAATTTTATCAATATATCTCCTCATTTGTCAACCAATGCTCACCCCATTTATGTATGGATTTAATTTGCCAAAGATAAGGCAATCATGTAAAAGGTTTCTGTTTAAGAGAAAATAAATAGCTTTGTTCAGCAAGAGGCTGTTTTAGAGCATCTCTGCCCTGGGGGAGAGAAACATTCAGCAATCATCTTATGATTTGTAGACACAAAAAAATAAAATCTGCTGTTGTCATGTATTTACATTTACAAATGGCCAATGTCATTGATGCAGTTTATATTTTATTTAATTATTTATTTTGCAAAAGCTTCTTTGCAACGTTTCCTCTTTACTCCTTTCAGTGAAAGGCTAATGGTATTATTCTGGCAAACAAAACAATGTATTAAACATATGAGAATGAGTACAAGTTTTTTTTTAATAAGAATTTATTCAGAATAAACCATCAGGCTCATTTCATAGCTTAATATTCTCAGACAGGAAGCAACATTTTTTGTTATTACACTACAGCATGGCGATCGTAACCATTTTTGATATTTCAGCTCCTTCTATAGATTATTCCAGGAAACAGGGGCAGCGTATTTAAAAGCCTTTTTTCCTAATTCCATTCTGACTCTGGGGATAAAATTTTGTGTAATATGATTGTATAATATAAATGACTGGAGAGTTAGGGTCATCCCTTCAGTGAAAACAGTGAACTTTATGAGAGTGATAGTGAGTAAGAGTAGACCCCTGAATCAGGTTTGAGGAACAGTTAAGAGGTCAGCGGTCAGATGAGGGTCGTACATACACTATATTGCCAAAAGTATTCGCTTGTCTGCCTTCACATGCATATGAACTTGAGTGACATCCCATTCTTAATCCATAGGGTTTAATATGATGTCGGCCCACCCTTTGCAGCTATAACAGCTTCAACTCCTCTGGGAAGGCTTCCCACAAGGTTTAGGAGTGTGTTTATAGGATTTGCTCGCAGGCTAGTTAAGTTCTTCCACACCAAACTTGCTCATCCATGTCTTTATGGACCTTGCTTTGTGCACTGGTGTGCAGTCATGTTGGAACAGGAAGGCGCCGTCCCCAAACTGTTCCCACAAAGTTGCAGTCCAGTGGTGGCGTGCTTTATACGACTGCATCCGACACTTTGCATTTCACTTGGTGATGTAAGGCTTGGATGCAGCTGCTCGGCCATGGAAATGCATTCCATGAAGCTCTTGCACTGTTCTTGAGCTAATCTGAAGGCCACATGAAGTTTGGAGGTCTGCAGCTATTAACTCTGCAGAAAGTTGGCGACCTCTTCACACTATGCTCCTCAGCATCTACTGACCCTGCACTGTGATTTTACGTGGCTTGCCACTTTGCGGTTGAGTTGCTGTCATTCACAGTCACTTCCACTCTGCTATAATACCACTAACAGTTGACTGTGGAATATTTAGTAGCAAGGAAATGTTCAAGGCTTTGGTTAACGATGTGTTATGAGACTTCATTAACCATTTTGTCTTTGTTTACCTTGATGATATCCTGATCTTCTCAAAGTCCCTTCAGGAGCACAAGTCATGTTCGTCTGGTCCTCCACCACCTCCTGGAAAACCGGCTCTATATCAAAGAAGAAAAATGTGAGTTTCACGCAGATACTGTGTCGTTCTTGGGTTTCTTTGCAGGGAGAGGGCAAGTGAAAGCAGACCCTGTAAAGGTAAGGGCCGTAGTAGACTGGCCCATTCCTTTGAATAGAAGACTCCTTCAGAGGTTCCTAGGTTTTGCTAACTTCTATCGTAGATTCATCCGTAATTTCATTAAAATTGTCTCTCCCTTAACCAGTCTCACCTTTCCTAAGATCCCGTTTCAATGGAGTTCTGCAGCTCAAGCAGCCTTTGACAAGCTGAAGCAGCTCTTCACCACTGCTCCCATTCTGATTCAACCAAACCTGAGAAAGCAATTAATCGTGGAGGTGGATGCCTCGGATTCTGGGGTGGGAGCTGTCCTTTCCCAGCAGAATTCTGGTAAGATTCATCCATGTGTATTTTTCTCCTGCCGTCTCTCAGCTGCAGAGAAAAATTATGATGTTGGTGATCGGGAGTTGCTGGTGGGCCCTCTTCTTTACTCGCTTCAATTTCTCCATAACCTACAGACCCGGTTCACGAAATGTCAGACCTGATGCCCTTTCTAGGCAGTTTTCTACTTCTGACAGCCACCCTGAGAATGAGGCTATTCTGCCCCCGTCATGTGTTGTTGGCTCCCTAACTTGGGAGATAGAGTCTCTCATCCGCAAGGCCCAGCAGAGGGAGCCAGACCCCGGTACAGGACCTCCGAATCGCCTCTATGTTCCCACGGGAGTCTGGTCAAAAGTCATTCACTGGGCCCACACCACAAGATTCACCTCCCATCCCGGTGTCAGCTGGACCACAACCTTTCTCCAACATCTGTTCTGGTGGCCATCCTTGGCAAAGGATGTCCATAAGTACGTTCTTGCCTGTCCCGTTTGTGCACAAAACAAATCTTCCACCTCTCCACTTGCAGGATTCCTGAGACCCATTCTCACACCTGGCCACCCATGGTCTCACATCACCTTGGGTTTTGTCACCAGTCTGCCTCCGTCATTCGCTCTAGAAACTCTGTCAACATGTGTTCAGACTCCGCAGAATCCTCTCTGATATTGTCTTGGACCGGGGCCCTCAGTGCACCACCCGTGTTTGGAAAGAGTTTTGTTCGGCACTAGGAGCACAGGTCAGTCTGCCATCTGGTCCTCCACTTCACCTTTATCGTATGTGTGGTATGCACTGGTTTTTGTGCATTGACATTACGTGGCCTGTTTCCCGCCTTCTGGTTCCCGCACACCTGGCGTTAATCACACACCTGCCTCTGACTACCTCATTGTGGCCACTTCAAAAGGAAGTGGCAGAGAGTCAGTCGTCATGGTTGGAGAAACAGTTAGTGCAGCCTGGATCCTAAACTGGTTGTTGCAACTTCTTACCTGCAAAAGAAATTCTTACCTGTCTGTCTTTGTGTCCAGGTGGCTCGGAGAAATCCCCGACACAGGGTGGTGAGTCGTTCACTTGGAGCTCTGCATTGGAGTCCTGCTTTTCACTAGGTCTCCGTGACACTTATGAGTTTTGCAAATCATTTCATTCTGCTTTTATTTACATTTTACACTGCATCCCAACTTTATTTGTAAACAGGGTTGAAAGTGATTCTACCATTAATAAATTCTTTATGGAAAACCTGATTGTAGTATATAGGGCTGCGCATTTATATTATGGTCAAAAAAGCAGTGAGCAGCAGAGGTGTTCTGTTGAGTGTCTGAATGTGAGTGCTCCAATAAAATTCAGAAGTGAACAAAACCTGTTTGGTCAATAGTCCATTCATGTCAGGCTTCATGGCAATATAAAGCCACAACATGGTGTCAGAAGTCGGTCCAGTTCATCATTTCGCCAGAGTTGTGGACACCAGAGCTAAGCTGTTTGGCTTGTTTGAAGCTCAGTTCAGCTGCCCGCCAGAGGATAGTGGAGTGTAAGTGCAGAAAATGGAACAGTTTAAGTTACCTCCACTGCTGCAACTCACAGGCAACTTAGGGGAAAACTGGAGATGATGGGAACATATCTACATGACAGCAAGCGGCGCAGATGATAAGGAAAGAAAAATAAAAATAGCTATCTTGCTGCATAGGCTTGGAGAAGATGCTCTTGAGCTATATAACACGTTAGATATAGATCGCGACAGTGATGAATTGACTGTGGTAAACCTTTTGACGGTTTTCAGATCATATTGCCAACCCAAGAAAAATACAGTATTTGAAAGACACCAATTCTGAGCTCATCCCATATCAGACAGAATTACAATTGAGAAGTATGTAACTGAGCTTAAACAGAAATGTAAAGACTGTGAGTTTGGAGCATCTGAAACATTCATGATCAGAGACAAGATAGTGTTCAGCATGGCAGACCAGCGCCTAAAAGAGAGACTTCTGAGAGAGCCAAATCTGACATTAGAAAAGGCCGTAGACATATGCAGAGCTGCTGAAACAGCTAAAACACAAATACAGGCCATGATTGCAGCTACACAAGAGAGATCAGTGCATGTAGTGAACAAAAAGAAAAAACAAAACAGCAGTCGACCAGCACATGCAGTACCAGCGCAGTCAGTTCCACAAAGACAAGACAGAAGATTAGGAAACAAGTGCAGAAAATGCGGCAAATTTCACCAACCCAGGCACTGTCCAGCTTATGGAGTATCCTGCCACAATTGTGGTAGGCCTAATCATTATGCGAAGATTTGTGAGTCAGGCAAAGTGAAACAAGAAAGGACAGGGTCCAGAAATAGACACCCTTTTTATTGGAATGTTAGACACCCAAGTGACAAACCCGAGACCTGATCCTAAAGTTGAGAAATCTTGGTATTCTGAAATCAATGTTGGCTGCATGTCTGTCAGGTTCAAGTTGGACACAGGAGCAGAAGTCAATGTCTTGCTGCTAAAAGTTTTCCAGACCATGAAGTGGAAGGCAAGGTGTGAAAGGAAAGTGCACCTATATCTGCAGCCCACACAAACAGTGCTAGTGGCGTATGGGGGGCAAAGACTGGAGCCAGAGGGAATCCTCAGGCTCAGGCGCTCCACACTCAAAGCTCAAGCTGAGTTACCATTCTTCGTATCAAAACACTCAGCCACTCCTGTTCTAGGAGGAGAGGCATGTGAAATTCTGCATCTAGTAAGAAGGATGGCTGTTAACAGGATAACGAAAGCCCACCCAAAATCAAAAGAGGAGCTAATAGCTCAACACCCAACTGTTTTTGAAGGTCTATGGGAATTCCCCGGGGAACATCACATCCACATAGACCCCAAGGTTACCCCGGTCATACACGGCTGTAGGAAAATACCACTATCAATCTTCGGCAGACTCAAACATACTCTTGAAGAGCTGTTACAGGCAGATGTAATCGCACGAGTGACAGAACTGACAGAATGGGTGAACAGCCTTGTTGTCACAGAAAAAAAAGAAAAATAAATTTACAAAAATAAATTAAGTGTATGCTTGGACCCTAGTGACCTAAATGAGACAGCATTACTCCATCCCCACAACAGATGAAGTTTTGAGCAGGTTTGCCGGCAAGAAAATATTCACAGTGCTGGATGAAAAAGATGGTTACTGGCAAGTAAAGCTGGACAATGAGTCATCACTTCTGTGCACATTCAATACTCCATGGGGAAGATATAGGTTCAAACGCCTATCATTTGGGTTCAAGTCGGCAAGTGAAGTTTTCCAGCCGCTCAACTGAGAAACATTTGTAGATACTCCAGGAGTTTACATTATAGCAGACGACATGATTGTTGCTGCATCTACAGAGGAGGAACATGATGAGATAATACAGAGAGTAATGAACAGAGCAAAAGAAGCAAATGTGAAATTTAACAAGGACAAAACACAGTATGAGGTAATGAGTGTCAACTACATGGGTCACACCACCACATCAGTGGATGTGAAGGCAGACGAAACAAAAGTCAGTGCCATCACTAATATGCCTTCTCCCTCTGACAAAGCAGGACTACAGCGGATGCTGGGCATGGTAAAGTACCTGGCTCAATACATCCCAGGAGAGGCTATGGCACCATGAACATGAGGAAGCAGTTAAAAGACTGAAACAGGCCCTAATAACTGCTCATGTACTCAGATTTTTTGATCCTGAGAAACAACTTGTCATACAGGCCAATGCGTCCAAAGATGGCTTGGGGGCGTGTGTCATGCAAGAGGGACACCCAATTGCCTATGCATCCAGAGTGCTGACAGAAACTGAGAAGAACTATGCACAGATAGTGAAGGAGCTTTTGGCCATAGTGTTTGCTGTCAAGAAGTTTCACCAATATGTGTATGGGGTAAAAGTCAACATGCAGACAGATCACAAACCACTGGAAATCATCTCTCCAGAGCTGTCATAGACGATCAGTATACGGCAGCAGATGACATCACAAATGAAAAGGTTGTCTACAGTCTGGAGCCAACAGATGCTTTGAGCACAAAGACTCTAGAGCAGCTCCAGGAAGAGACACAGAAAGATGAAATATTGCAGTTGCTACAAACAACACATAGACAAGGGTGGCCGCAACGCAAAAAACAAATCAACACAAGACTGATACCATACTGGCCCATCAGACACACAGTGGCCATAAGAGATGGTGTGATGTTTGCAGGAGACAGGATAATCCTACCACGTGCAATGCGATCATACATGCTACAAAAGTTACATGTTGCCCATCAAGGGATGCAAAGGACAAAAGCACTTGCCAGGAGATACTGGTACTGGCCTGGCATGACAAGAGACATAGAACAAATGGTTGAGTCCTGTTCAGCATGTCAGCAGTTCCAGCCCAGAAACCAAAGGGAGCCCCTGATTTCACATGATATCCCAGAACTTCCGTGGCTCAAGCTGGGAGCTGACATCTTTAAAAGGTCAGTCATTCGTAGTATTAGTAGATTATTTCTCAAAATATCCTGACGTGCTTAACATCAAGGACAAGACAGCACAAACTGTCATTCACAAAATGAAGTCAGTTTTTGCCAGAACAGGAATACCTAAAGAAATAATGTGTGACCATGTTCCATTTGCAAGTCAGGAAATAAGAAACTTTGCTATGTCATGGGGCATAAAACTCACACACTCCAGTCCGGGCTATGCACAATCAAATGGTCTGGCTGAGAGGAGGGTGAAAACTGTGAAAAGTGTGCTAAAGAAAGCCTTTCAGACAAACACAGATCCTCATCTTGTTCTGTTGACCCTAAGAAATACACCTGTAACAGGCATGGAGTACTCCCCAGCACAAATGCTTATGGGCAGAGTTCTCAGGAGCACACTACCAAGCTCCAGCTCAGTTCTCCAGCCTGCAGTTCAGAAAGATGTACACTTACTCTTCGACACTTACAGGGCAAACAAAGTCAGTACCACAACAGGGGTACAAAACAGCTTCCAGAGCTACGCCCAGGCAATAATGTGCATTTTGAGACAGCACAGGGTTGGCGACCAGATGTGGTTACTGCACAGAGGGATAAGCCACGGTCCAACGACATAGTGACATCTTCTGGGCAGCACTTCAGGCACAACAGATGTCATTTGCAGAAAACACCACCCACAATGCAGATGGACCCTGAGGGAGACGCTGAGGAAGATGGACTACCCGTCATGTCACATGCAGGCACGGTGGAAGCTGCTGACACTCAACAGTCATTCTCATCAAACCCTGCTCGTACTAGGAGTGGACGTGTCATCAGACCACCTGTGAGGTTCAAGGACTTTGTGATGAGCAGACGGTAAAGGTCTCGCTCAAGTGCTGGTAACCTCTGACCCCGCCTCATTAACAAATGGTTGTTGTTTCATGTTCGCTGGTTATGTTTAAACATCTGAGTTAAACTGTAATGAAACATATATTTTTTATTTTGCACAGCAACAGTGACACAGAGCTTTTGTTTGAGAAAGGAGGATGTAGTATATACTACAGCACATTTATATTATGGTCAAAAAAGTAGTGAGCGGCGGAGGTGTTCTGTTGAGTGTCTGAATGTGAGTGCTCCAATAAAATTCAGAAGTGAACAAAACCTGTTCAGTCGAAAGTCCATTCATGTCAGGCTTCATGGCAATATAAAGCCACAACACTGATAATCAAATTCGGTTATGTTTGACATTTCACCACTACAAATTCTGTTCTGAATCATTTAAGAAACATTTGTAGAGTAATTTGAATCTCTCTTAACAACCACACAAAGGTTATCTTCCTCTACTACAGTTCTGAAAAGCTGTGGTAACTGATGAAATCTGTGAGTTGATTTTATAATTTTTGAATGCAGTATACTTAAACAAAGAGTCAGAAATGTTTGTCAAAGGAAAGAATGTCATTGTCTCAAAACTTTGTCCTCAAGTTCAGCCCTGCCCACCTCATTTCTCCTCCTCTGTGCTGCAGTTATAAATGTTAGCAGAGGCTTTGTTCAGCTGGGAGGGAAGCAGCTGAGTAAATGTTATGTGTTCTTAACATCTGATGAATCTCTGGGCTCGAATCTTGAAGCGTGTAAACTATAAAACTGTTTGCTGTTTGTTCTTTGATTGTTGATGTGCACATTTTATCACAGGTATCACAGCTGCTGAGAAGCAATATGTCAGAATGAGATAACATGTGTTTGTAAAACAGCATTTGAACAATATAATAGAAACGTTGTTCAGGCATTAGGATCTTGTACTCTTTTTCATATCTAAAAGGACCATTCATAACATTATTACTGATCTATCTGGTTCACTGTGTGATATTATGCAGAAAATGGAAAACTCAAGTGAGATTGTATCATTTGTGCTGGCTGCTTATGGAAATGTTGGAGAGTTAAAATACCTGTATTTTAGCATAATGCTGTTCTGGTACCTCTCTATATGTGTGGCCAACACAGTTCTTATTGTGGTCATACATGCAGACAGGAGGCTCCATGAGCCAATGTATATACTGCTTTGTAATTTATGTGTGAACGAAATAAGCGGCAGCACATCGCTGTATCCTCTTTTGCTCTCACAGATGTTTTCAGAGAGCCATGAGGTGACCCTGCCGTGGTGTTTTCTGCAGATGTTTTGTATGTATATAAGTGGACCTGTTGAGTTTTGGAGTTTAGCAGCCATGGCCTATGATAGATATATCTCAGTCTGTCATCCATTACGCTATAATGTCATTATGAAGACAGAGAGGGTGTTTATGATGATTCTGCTTGTGTGGATGTATTCATTTCTTAGTTTTATACTCTCACTTTCATTTATCTTCAGTTTGAAGTTTTGTGGAAATATTATTGACAATGTGTATTGTGACCACCAGTTAATAA
>VUQS01072447.1:2500-19924 GCA_015108495.1 Heterochromis multidens
TGTGAGTTCCTTTTCACATAAAAGCAAGAGATAGTTATACAAATAAAATTAGAATAGATCCTTGACACCATGCTGGAGTGTTAAATATCAAACCATCAATACTGAAACCACAAAGGCAGGGATGACATAAAAGAAGGATGATCTAACAGACATGGCAAACACATTATGTTATCAGTTTAAAGGGTTCCTATGACCTGTCTGTGCCTCTTTTTTGTAGTCCACAATGCACATAATCTGAAAAAACATACTCCACAATACATTGCAAGTCTAAAAAAAAAGGATACACTGATTTGTACTGTACTGTACTGTAGATTGAAAATTAAGATTTAATTTTGATTTGATATACCTTATGTGGTATATTTATGTATAGGTTTGCCTGTTAGCATGGCTGTGTTGCAGAAAATCCACAGGAAAATATCAGCTATATTGGCTGGAAATCAGATTTTAGCCTGAACATTTTTCCCCAAAGTACATATTTATATAACAGTTTATAGTCATATATTACACCCTAATGGAACTTTGCAAAACACAATTGCAGGCTTTTTGCTTTCAGAGGTGAAAGCAAATATGTTTTGTTATTTTCTCAGGAGTGTGGCTTTCAGTGTGACACAGTGAACCCAGGAGGTGAAAATTTTAATGGCTCCTAAATGGACCCAATTGCAGAAAAGAAGCCATTTCAAGTGTAATTTCTGGTTTAACAAAAAATGTTTTTCTTTTGGTCATGTCTGTACAAAACAAGAAAATCTGTTGTTGTACACCTTAACCAAAGATACAGCATCCTCAAACATTAAACATTAAACAACAATAATATTAAAAAGAAAAGGTTGCCTCTATTGAGCACACTAAAATGAACAGACTCACACTGAATCCACAGTCTGTTTTTGGTGGAGATTTTGTGGTGTGCTGATTCTATAAGTTTAAAGCTATTTAACTATTTCAGGAGTGTGATGGGACAAGAGAGACTGAGTTTATTCTATTACATCATATTCTGCACTGAAGACAATTAAACAAAACAGTAGTATCTAGGAATTATTGTGGGGGGGTTTGCAAAGTTAATAACTCTCAGAAAGAGGTTCAAAGACTGCAGGTGAGTACAGCAACACAGTGTCATTAGTCACTGATGGGTAGCAATCATCTCTCCAAAAGAGAACATCAGCAATCACCGTGTTATTTATCAATGTAACGTTGAATCCGTGCATTACAGTGATACAGTGAGCAAAAACAAATGAGCAGACTCTATTGTGTGTGTATGAGGGCGGTACCACCTGTGGTTTTTCCACTGCTAGCACATCAGTGTGTTGTCTGGCATGACAATGCTCCCTTCTGCTGTTGACTGTAATGTGGGCCTATTTATTGGCTTTGCTTTTCACTTGTTTTAGTCTTCTGCTCTTCCTGAATAATGTTAGGCTAAACTGACTCACTGGTTATTGGTATTTTATTGTATGGTATATTCTTCTTCTTTCTGTTGCTCCCTTTAGAAGTTGCCACAGAAGATCGTCTGCTTCCATCTCCCCCTATCCCTAGCATAGAGATCATCCATAAATTTTCTCTGTGGTCTTCCTCGTCTCCTCCTGCCTGGCAGCTCCATCTTCAACATCCTTTGCACAATATATCCACTATCCAACTTCTGTACATGTCCAAAACATCTTAGCCTGGTGTCTGTAACTTTACCTCCAAACCGTTCAACCTGATATACTAATTTTTAATCCTGTCCCTCCTAGTCACCAGCATCTTCAACTCTGCCACCTCAAGCTCCGCCTCCTCCTAGGAAAGAAAGAATTATCTGTCTCAAGACCATAGATTGTGTATACACTAAAAGATGAAAGTAACCACTATAACTTCACCCATTGGTTAGTGAAGTCCTGTCCTGAACTGAAAATGTTGGCTTCATCTTGTCATTTTGAAACCCAGCGTGCTGAATTAGAAATGGATCTAAGAACAAAAGGACACACTGCATAATTATTTGATAGACCTGCACTAAATTATATGTTGCTTTATCATCTACTGACTCTTAAATGGAACCAACAGGACTTAATAATCATCATGATGTATTCGTTGAGTTTTCAATCTAGCAAGTGAGATCCTCAATTACTCAGGAAAGTTTTTACAGAGGTCACAGATCAAATGAGCAGTGGCATTACATTCGCACAGACTTCTGTAGTTCTTTTTCCATCCAGACTAGTCACACACTACTGGTCTTTAGAAAAAAATGCACAAAGCACTTCCACATTAGCTTCACTTTTGATTTAACTTTTCACACCTGAAGGCTACATCCATCTTTTATATACAGTCTGTGCTCAAGACCTGCAGGAAGGGCATTATCAAGGTGAACTTAAATCTTAAAGCAGACCATTGCACTATTTCAGCAAGCCCCCCAGCAGTGAGAGAAAATGCTTTGGTACTTGATAAAACTTTCAACAAATTCTGAAGTGGGTAGAGAGAAATCTTAGAACTACCCCAACTAGAGAAGGAAATGGAAGAAAAAATGAAGCTGGAGACAACACCTACTATCACACATGAAATGACTCTGACGATCAGGGAACTTTATAAGGAATCAAAGACATACAAGTTGAAGAAATTTGTCGGAGACACCAAAGAGTACTTAAATGGCACGGTTCATAACCTGCAAGGCAAGAAAATGAAATTCTATTTTTTACAGAAACTGCAGCATTCGGAGCAGGCTCACAGAAAGAAACCCTTCACCTTTAACGACCCCCATTAAAAACAAAAGTAGGGGGACAAGTGGTGCAAGAATGACGGTTTTGACAATGAGTCTTTATTTTCAGCAGCATGGAGTTAATATCCCTCGAGTCCCCTTATAATTTTCAAATATAAAAATTTGTGTTAAATAAGTGTCTTTCTGAATTATGAATATTAAAATATCAGTGGATGTAAATCATGGTGCATGTACTCTATGTAAAATTAACACTAAAAGGGGGGAAGTAAAACCGAGCAGAAATGCAAATCATGCAGAGACAGATCAGATTGTAGATTGCATGTTATTACAGCAGAACTCGCAATAGAAATTTCTCCACTGCTTGATAAATCAAGCCCAATACATTTTCACTCCCACGTTCAAACCACATGCTGTGTAGTTGTTTGGGAAAACGGGTCATTGCCTTGATCATGAAAGCTTGTACATGCTGTAATAGACCGTGATAAATTAAACTCACTTTAACAGCTTTCAAGCCATCATCTGCATTTTGGTGATGCTCCCTAAAAGTAAGCTCTATCTTCTTTTTCATTACAGTAATCTACATCCCAGTCTTCTGGACTGAGCACAGAAAAGGTTCATTAAATCGCATTTTCAGATATTGGATTACATTTCTTTTGTAACTGGCTGAGCAGAGAACAGGGAAAAAAAACGTGACCTGATTAACAATTGTGATACTTATAAATCACAAAACACGAAGAAAGAGACAGATAAATTGGAAGATGTAATTTAAACAGCTTCCTGGAAGATTATCACACCTGAATATTTGATGGCCTTTCCGCTTTGTACCCAATATATATTCATTCGTAAAGTACATTTCTTCCACCTTGAACAGACATTAATCTTTACCCTCCTACTTTTTATGATAATATGATAAAAATAGACCAGGGCTCTGCTCATAGGTTGATGATGATGTGTGTTTTCCTATTTAAAGGGATAGTTTTGTTTCTTTTTTTCCAAATAGCTTATCGTATTCTGTTCTCTAATCCAAAGCTGTTACCTGCCTGTTCATAAGTCTTTCCACAGTCTGTGGAAGTGGATTAAAGCACAACATATACTACCTGTTCATGCTGTGGAGATGCAGCAGCGTTTATGTCTGAGAGGCATTAAAGTGTTTCTTCACTGATGTTCATTACTCAAACAACATTATGCTGACATTTTCAGGCATGACACCTGAAGTTCTATGGCTGGAACTGTGGATATACATGCCCACCCTTACTGTCAGACAAAGCACCTGCACTGCATCAAGCCAATGCAGAGTTGTCCTTCTTTTGAGCCTCTGAGAATATTTGTTAAGTCCCTGCACAGAGGAAATGTAGTATTGATCTGCCAAGCTGTCTCACTTGCAACATCTTATACTGAAATGAGTGCTTCCAGACTGATGGCCTTGGGTGCTGCACCTTCCTTAAAGCTGCTGTCTGTAGAATTCAGATTTGTATGTATCCATCTCTGTGGTGAAATATTCTACATAAGCAATGAAAGGAAGCCTTCCATGAGTCTAGTCTTCTTTCTGATTTTCTAAAAAGTGAGTGCAGCCCTGAGTCACTTTATCATTAGTGCTTCAAGCCATAATCAGGTGGTTCACAGCACCCCAAAGTTACTAAAAGGCCATGGAATTAGCAAAAAGAAAAAAAAAGAGGAAGACGTGAATAAATCTTTGTTCATTTTGCCACAATATTAGGGATATAATAAGACTGAAAGTTAACTAAGTAAATTCAAAAGTTTTTTGTCTTCTTTTTTTGTTGTAGTTTTATGCTCTGTATATTTACACGTTTAATGCAATAATCTCCACACCTAGTGATGGAAGTATACAACATGGGGGCAAGAAAATGTAGCCTTATATACAGTAATAGTTAAGAAAAACACTAAGATTCTTTGCTTTAATAAAATTGCCACTGCAACAATGTAATTATACTCATAAAAGTTATACTTACGTAAAATTACACATTTACACAACATCATCATATCATTGTGTTACTATCATTTTGCTATTTATTGAGTCAGAGTTAGATTTTTAACTTCTTTATTTACAGTAGCTTTCAGCTGTTCCTAATGTAGGATTTGGGCTGTTTACAAAGAGCCACAACTCACAATCAAGGGGATGCAAGTTGATTAATGGAGTAAGAAAGGCAAGCAAACAGTAGACTAGCTGCTCAGACTGTTAATTCGAAAAAGAGAACATATCCAGCGAGCAGCAGTTCTCTGGGTGAAAATGCCTTGTTGATCCCAGAGGTCAGAGGAGAATAAACAGACTGCTTTGAGCTGATACGAAGGCAACAGTAACTCAAATAACAACTTGTTACAACCAAGGTATGCAGAAGAGCATCTCTAAATGCACAACAGGTCAAACCTTGAAGCAGATCGGCTACAGCAGCAGAAGACCACACTGGGTGCCACTCCTGCCAGCTAAGAACAGGAAACTGAGGCTACAGTTCACACGGGCTCACCAAAATTGGACAACAGAAGATTGGAAAAAAGTTCCCTTCACTAATGAGTCTCGATTTCTGCAGCGACATTCAGAATTTGGTGTAAACAACATGAAAGCATGTCAATCCTGAATTGTATTAAAAGTTCAGACTGGTGGTGATGGTATAATGATGTGGGGGATATTTTCTTGGCACAATTTATGCCCCTGAATATCAACTGATCATTGTTCAAACACCACAGCCTACCTGAGTATTGTTGCTGACCATGTCACAAAGCTCAAATTGGTTTCTTGAACATGACAGTGAGTTCACTGTACTCAAATGGCCTCCACAGTCACCAGATCTCAACCTTTGGGATGTGGTGAAAGATTTGCATCATGGATGTGCAGCTGACAAATCTGCAGCAACTGTGTGACACTACCATTGTAAAACATCTGAGCAATGTTTCTAACACCTTCTTGAATCTGTACCACAAAGAACTAAGGCAGTTCTGAAGACAAAATGGAGTCCAACATAATACTAGCAAGGTGTACATAGAAAGTAGCCTGTGAGTATATCTATTAGACATGGTTCTGTTCCTCTTTTTAAATTAGTTACAAGTCAAAAATGTAAAACAGCTGTTAAGTATATGTTGTAGAATAAAAAGTAAAATATTACCACCTGAAATGTATTGAAATGTACATTACAGTAAAGAATAATGAAACAGAATTCAAGTACCTCAAAATTGTATGTAAGCACATAACTTGAGTTTGTTGTTTTATTAAAATACCATTAAAAACCATTTCAGATTAAAGGAATCTAAATAGTGCTTCTATCCATGAAAAAACAACACCAATAAAACAAAAAAGATTTTTTTATGAATTTTGAGGTTAAGGACCCAAATGCAGACACAGTGGGCGGCTGACGAAGAACAGAAAGCTACCTTTATTTCAGGGGGACAAAGATCCAAAACACAAAGTTCATAAAGTGTATATAACAAACAAAGGTAACCTGAATCAGGCTGGGAACACACGACGATGACCAACTGACAATATGACAAAGGAAACACAGGATCATAAATACTCTCACACACACTTGGCCCTAAACAGGGGAATAGAACACAACTGAACATAATCAAGGAAAATGATGATAAGGAAGTAAAACTAGAGACAAGATGCAAGGGACAAAAGAGTTCAAAATAAAACAGGAAATGATTATATGAGTTGATGCAAAGAACTAATAACTCAGTGGAAAAAACTGTAACTTAACTAAAACCTAACAGGAACTGGGAGCACGGAATATCAGTGAGTACAAGAAAATACTTAAACAATAAAACACCTGGAACTAAAAAGAAAAAAAAAACATGTGGGATAATGAATAAAATGAAAATAAGACACAAACTAAGGACCAAGAATCAGAAACCAGATTACCTAAAAGAATAAGAAATCTAAATTTCAAAACCCCACAAAAAGGTACAACAAAGCCCATACTACAGTTTACAGTTGCTCTTCATTATACCTCTGCTTTAAAACTAAAATAATTAATCAGGTTTTAAACCTAAGTAACAGCCTCAGGAAAACAAACAAACAAAAAAACAAACAAACAAACATTAAAAACTATCTACAATCCCAAATGAAACAAGTGACATGATTAATATAATTATGATTTTTGGACAACAAAGTAGAATCATATTTAGCCTAATGCTCTGATCACAGATATTGGGAAATAAGTGAACAGATTGCTGGATTGCTTTTTGTTATACCTCACGCTGCGATCCTCTTGTGGTGACGCTCATTTGTATAACTGTTGCATATTTAAACAGCCAACCTTGCACAGGGCCAATTATACATGTTAAGCACATTCTATTTTTAAGGTAAATATATGCTCGGCTCTCATCTCTTTAATTGCTTAACTACCTTAAAAAGCACACCTGTTTTCAAGAGGCCTTTAAAAGCACTTATAAATCCAGAGGACAAAAGGCAGAGTACTCAGACAGTTAGAGACAGGCCACTCATACAAAAGACAGATGAAAGTGCAGAATACCTCAGCAGGGAGATGCACTTTGTGCCAAGCAAAACCATTAGCCCAAACTTTGACTTTGATGCCATCAAGAAGACTTTGAGGGGGTACACCTCCTAAATGGATTCTGTCCAGGGTTAAAAGAGAGAGACAGATAAAAAGAATTATCTTGATGTCATGTGCTAAAATATTCACCGCTATAAAACTGCTTCGTTCTTATCTCTGAGGGCCTGGCTTTTCTTGGCTCCAGACTCCGCGTCAAAGAGTTCATCCACGTTCTCTAACAATCTTGTATTAAGTAGTTCTTAGGAACCCTTGGGCTCACACACAGGTCCCCAAATAAACCTGTCAGAAACTTTTCCCTTGAAGCTGCACTGGGATTTCCTCGCTGGCTTGGAAGTGCTGTGTGTCCTTGAGTGTTTCCTTGTGAAGAAGGAAAACACAGCATTTGTATCATCATGTAAATGCAGGCACATTTGTTTTCTTGCGCTTACACCTCAAGTAACACAAAACAAATGTCTTAAAAATGAAAACTGAAAAGGAGCACCTGATATAAATAGACATAAAAAATCTTTTTGTCAATAAAAACCTGGGGAATTACTTGAGAAGAAACTGTGAGCAGGCAAACAGAAAAAAAAACAAAGGTAAATAACAGAATTTTTTTAAAGAAAACAATCAAATTTTTATCACATCGCGCCATGCTGGTGGCTGCCTCAAACATATAAACTTTGTGTAGTGGGTGTTTTGTTTGCTGAGCTTAAGAATTGATTCAATTCACTCTTTGAATTTTCTGCTAACTTGTTGCTGTGATTTATGAATGTCTTTTCAGAATATAAAGTTCCTTTTCAATTTCACACCATCTTTTCAGGAAGCTAGAGACTTTTATGCACTTTCTATGGCTTCCCCTTGCAGAGCCAAAAGTACTGTGTATCAGTTATGAATATTTTAAATTCTACCACAAAAGGAGCACAGTCCACCTCTGTGTTTGCACATGATGCTTCAGGCTCATTTTTGACTGGGTTAAAAATAACAACAGTGGCCGCACCAGTCATTAGGTATCTAGTGTTTCATTAGGCTCCACTGACACCATGTGATCGCCTCAGATAAAAAGAAAACAACTGTAAGAAATGACAAAGCCGGTTAAAGCAGGAAGTGAGAAATGAAAAGCCAGATAAAATGATCATTTCATTCTTCCTTTGTTGATACCAGTTGCAAGTTCAACATAATTCCCAGAAATCTGTGCCATCAATTGGACGCTGCATTCCTTTGAAGTCCTCAGTCTACTCATAATAATATCAACGAAGCTTGAGCAGGAGGATATGGACGTTATATTCAACTTGACTCTCTTCTCCTGTTTCTTTTTCTGTCCTATAAGCTTATTTTTCATAGTTACTACTTTGATGTTGCAAAGAGGGAACTTTTTCAGGACACCCAGGGGATGCGGTCTTCAATCATTCAGCCACAGTCCAGTCCATTGTAAATGTGTTTGATTTAAAGTTGAAGCCTCACATTTTTTGCAACTTATTTGATAACTTACAAGAAAATTTAAATCCATTACTTAGCAGCAATTTCTCAATTTTACTAATTACCTCAAAGGAAAAGTAATTAGCTGCATACTCATTCCTTTAGTTTTGTTACTTAGCACAACTCAATGTGCCTTGCGTACCTTACAAATACTGTATTTAATGCTCGTAGAAATGAATAATGAGATATTATAGTTTAAACAAGGAGCCAGCCTATAATTTGGAGGCACAGTATGCATTCATTTAATCCTTATGCTCTCTTGTGTGAAGATAAGGCCATGATGAGTTCCTTCTATTGTCCCTCTATACTGCATTGACATGTTAATCCTCCTCCCAAGTATCCTGATAAGCTTGTGCAGCACAGTTCTGCACCGGGTCAGATTTCTCCTTTTTCTCATGCATCTAGATATTTCTACCCACCAAAGGTTAGATACTGGAAACAAACTACAGAAACACCAAATTTACCAAACCTATACCTTAGCCTGGCATTCACCTTCCCAAAAAGGTAGCAACACATCACATCAGCTAACTACTTTTGGTTTGCTTGGTAGTAGTGTGTAGTATAAACAGTGTACTGATTGGCATGAGAATAATACTTCAATTACACAAAATGTAAGACAAGGCTGTAATTGTAACTAGATTGCTCGCAGTGCTAATGTTTTCTCATTTTCAGAGGTCTTAAAACCGTCTTCTCTTTTGCATTTCAGTAAAAGTAACTGTTTTTTGATTTTTATCAGCTCCAATTCCAACAAGATTAGCTCTGCTCCAGTCATGAGGCAAAGCAATACAAACACACCTGCACACAAGTATACATGCAAAAAGCAATGCCGCTCATGGCAGAGTAGGCTCTACGGGGGGTTAAATGCAGGAGTGTTAAACAAGCTTCATTCACGTCATGGAGGAAAAACTTACTCTTGGCAGAGTGACTCCCTTTCCACATTTCTAACCCTTGGGCCAAGCTAACATGTTCAAGATCAGTCTGTTCAGTGAAGATACAACATTGAAGTCCCAGAAAGAGAGTGACCATCAAATGCTGAAGACATGTAACATCACTGGAAGAAGAAACTTGACACCTGACTCATTAGTGAAAACAGCAATCACACAAACCAACTTACTCTCAGTCGAAATAAAGACAAATGGACAAGGCAAGCACATTAAAGGGCTTCAGGATATTGCAATCATTACATTTCAGGTTATATTTAAACCTACTTTCCATTTTGTATGACACAAAGCTATAGCACTCCCTCTATGGGCCATGTTCCCTTTGGCCTCATACCACCTGGAATGCTAAAGATGACCCAGTATCCATTTGCTACTGTAGAGCCTCCTTCCCAACAGTTTTCCCCTGGAGTCAAGCAGCTATGAATAATGAGATGAAGACCCATGCATTAATGTAACAGCACGGCCCCTAAAGGAACGCGTGGTAGCAGGTGATTGTTCGCAGCCTCTGTGGGCCTGTCAGTAAACATGTGCCCCCTGTAGCGTGGGGCATTTTAGCAGGAGCAAACTCTCTTGCCCAGACTGCTCACCCAGCATCCTGGGAAATTATAGATGAGTTTCTACCTAACCCCTTAACAGCATGTTAGATTTTAGGCCACCACTGGCTACAGGTGATTTATGAGTACACATCAACATGAGCATTGCTTATAATACAGTGACATTTAAATGATGGGTAAATGGACACATTTGAGTATTTGTGCAATGGCATTAAACATAGACCGGTTGGGAAGATATATCTGTAGGCATATCACTGGCTATGACTGACAGATGTTACTTTGAACATGCTGAATATTCTTTTCCACGTGCCACATGTCAATATTTACAAGAGCATCCATGGAATTTCAACTGATGTTTAAAATCCATCCAACTTGCAGCTCCCTTATTTGATACAGGCACAGCTGAGCAAATAATTGGAAAGAAATTGGGTCTCGCCGATTCCCACCAAGTATTTCTTACTGACCATTTAAACAAAAGTTGCTGGTTGTGCTAGGCCTAATGATGAATCAAATCAGTGAGAGCAGTAACCCTTTAATCCAATTCAGAAAACTTTCATAACAACTCGACAAGTTCTTTGTAACTAACCAACTAAATCCAATACTAGAGCAGCTGTCATTAGGCAATGGTGCACTACTTCTATCCATAAATTTTGATTCAGGGAGCTAATTATTTTATCACTACTCCTCCACTTGTATTGACTGAACAAGCTTCAAGCTGAAACAACTAGGACAGGAGTATCTTGTTTTTATGTCCGCACAGTAGGTAGGCACTTTTATGTTGCAATGTTATATTGCAATATTTTGTATTTAAATTACGTTTTACATGGGTTATATGGACTGTGAACAAATGAATTATTGCAAGGAAGTTAAAGTAATACTGCTATATTTAAAGTGTTACACTATTTTTTCTTAACAGGAATAAACTAAGATAATTTTTATAGTCCACAGAGACAAGACTTGCAAATGCAGTGAATAAAGTCTTCTTCTTTCGGCTGCTTTCTTTAGGCGTTGCCACAGCGGATCATCTTCCTCCATCTCATCCTATCCCTTACATCCTCCTCTGTCACGCCAACTGAATAAAGTCTCAAACAAACGAAACAAACAAGGAAACAAAAACAATACCTGTGCTATAAGTTTGCAGTATTTGTTTTCTGATTTGAGTGATAAATCAAGGTGGCTACGGTCTTAGATCTTTGGCTAGGGTCATGAAGCGATACTTGGACCCTACAGAGGTTGCACAGGTAATTCAACTCCTCCAGACACATCAATACATGCTATTGCCAGAATGTTTGCTGTATCTCTCAGCACAGTCTCAAGAGCATGCAATAGATTCCAGGAGACAGGCAGTTACTCTAGGAGAGCTGGACAGGGCCTTAGAAGGTCCTTAACCCATCAGCAGGACTGGAATCTGCTCCATTGTGCAAGGAGGAACAGGATGAGCACTGCCAGAACCCTACAAAATGACTTCCAGCAGGCCACTGGTGTGAATGTCTCTGACCAAACAATCACAGATAGACTTCATGATGGTGGCCTGAGGGCCCGATGTCCGATGGCCTCATGTGGCGAGAGTATGCAGGCAGGTCCTGAGGGATGAAGGAATTGATACTATTGACTGGCCCCCACGTGCGCCTGACCTAAAACCAATAAAACACTTCTGGGATATTATGTTTCGGTTCTTCTGACGCCGCCAGGTTGCACCTCAGACTGTCCAGGAGCTCAGTGATGCCCTGGTCCAGATCTGGGAGGAGATCCCCTGGGACACCATCTGTCATCTCATTAGGAATGTGCCCCAATGTTTTCAGGCATACAAGCATTTGGGGGCCATACAAAGAACTGAGTACCATTTTGAGTTGATGCAATGAAATTTTAGCAAAATGGACTAGCCTGCCACATTATTTTTTCACTTTGATTTTTGGGGTGTCTTTGCATTCAGCCCTCTGTAGGTTGATAATTTTCATTTCCATCAAACGATGTGGTATCCTTTTGTTCCTAACACATCACCCAACCCATATCAGTATGATATCCAGCACGATTTTTTTCCCATTGAGATCTAATGTGTTTTTAAAGTGTTCCTTTAATTTTTTTGAGCAGTGTATAATCATATCACAAACAAATCGTGCATGTTTTCATTTTACAACTGGAATATATTAAATAGTTAATCACATTGGTAAGCACAAGATCAGACTTTACAAACGTTTGATTCTTTTGGTACAGTAGGTAAAATTAGATTTTTTAAAAGTTTTACTCCTACAATATAATAAGATGGGAACAGCAGCTCTTGTTGCTCCTTTGCCAGTGAAACAGACATATGGAGTCTCTTGGGGACAATAATTAAGTCTCTGTGATGGCATTTTAGCCGACTGAAATGGGTTCCTGCACAATTTTCAAGCTATAAAAGGCAGGGCTGTCTTAGACAGGTAATTGCATTATTACAGTCCTTGCATCTCATTATATTGTTGTAAATGTGGACCAAGTGCTGTAGATACTGTGTACAGAGACAAACTGCAACCAGGTTAAACAAGATGTGTGCTAATTTATCTATTAGAAATGATATACAGCAAGCCCTCAATTATAACTGCAGGACTGATTCCAGTCTGGTGAAACAAATACATGCAAATAAGTCCTTCTGGAGCTCTAAGGTTTGCCATAAATAGGTACTTAATGGCTAACAGCTGCCATCTCATGCACTTCTGTTTTGCTTTATTATTTTGCATAAAGTGTGGCATACATAACTTTCATTTGTTGTTGGTGCCACAAATTAACAAGGGTACTTTAATTCACACAGAACTTCATTATAGTGTTGTAGTGGAATGAACACAAAACCAGAGATAAAAAGGGTGCAAATAAATCCAGTGATCCACAATGTTGAAATCTCAATGGGAATTATTGCCTTAAAGTTTTTGTCTTTTTGTTTTTGTCTTATTACTGACATGATTATCCATCATAATTACATAAGCACAAAATGGTATCTCAGTTTCCTAAGAGAAATGTATTAAATTACTTTAAACATCATGCTCAACCTTGTTATTCTTTCTTATTAGATTGTATATATGCACTGCATGGGATTTAATGCAACTGAATTTACAAAATTATTTGGTTTCTAAGTAAAATGTGAACAAAAACAGAAAGCAATGATTTGCAAATCATTTAAGCATTATAAGTAATTGAAAATACATAAATACATGCATACAAAATCTTGAATAATCAGACCCCATCATATCTTAAAGACCTCACCATATTATCCTAATAGAGCACTTCACTCTTAGACTGCAGGCTTTCTGGTGTTTCCTAGTTTTCAGAAGTAGAATGGGAGGCAGAGCCTTCAGCTATCAGGCTCCTCTCCTGTGGAACCAGCTCCCAGTTTGGATTTGGGAGACAGACACTTTCTCTACTTTTAATATTAGACTTAAAACTTTCCTTTTGATAAAGCTTATAGTTAGGGCTGGATCAGGTGACCCTGAACCATCCCTTAGTTATGCTGCAATAGGGCTAGGCTGCTGGGGGGCTTTCCATGATGCACTCAGCATTTCTTCTTCAGTCACCTCTTTTCACACCCTCTGTGTTTATATACTGCATGTAATCATTAGCAATTGTTAAACTCTGGATCTCTCTCCCGTAGTGTGACTTTTGTCCTGTCTCTCTCTGCTCTCTTCTCTTTCCCCTCACCCCCAGCCGGTCATGGCAGATGGCTGTCCCTCCCTGAGCCTGGTTCTGCAAGAGGTTTCTTCCTGTTAAAAGGGAGTTTTTCCTTCCCATTGTTGCCAAGTGCTTGCTCATGGGGAGTCGTGTGATTGTTAAAGGGTTTCTTTCTTTCTTTTTAATATTGTAGGGTCCTTACCTTACAGCATAAAATGCCTTGAGGTGACTGTTGTTGTGAAGTGGTGCTAATACAATTGAATTCAACTGAATTAAAAATAGTAGTACTACAAACTATCAAATGTGGGAACAAAAATTTTTAACTTGTTTTTGAAAAAAAAAACCCATGCAATGTGATTTAAAGTGATTTAACACAGCTTCATTGACAAAGGCAAGGTAAAAACTCTACCATGCCACCAAAACACCATATACAAGTTGCAATTAAAGTGTTCTGTCTATTAAAAGCAAAAACCTGCTTCAAATTTGTCCCCTTTCCACCTCATCCATGTGCACCTCTACACTCCTTTCAATATTTGTGCTATTTTTAGATAGCTCCTGTGTTTATCTGTGAGCATGCACACAATAGCAAGGGTTACAGTTTAGATAATTTGAGGACATTGCATTCAAACCCAGTTGACATTCTGGCCCTGAGAAACAAATTCTCAGGCCACAATCCCGTGAATGTTGGAAAAAAATCAAAAATCTGCCATTGATTATGTGTCACCTCTTGGATTCTTCCACTTCAGACTGCTTTTTGGTCTCTGGGTTGAAGCAGGAGATCCAACACTCATTACCAGGATAATCCTCCAAATGAAAGTCAGGTCATTTTTATTGATATTTGCTGATATTTGCTCTCTGTGCATGTTTAAGGTCCATGATGAAATTGCAAATGTGCATGTGCAAGAAATCATAATCCTGTCAATCAAAAAGAAAAGGGACCATCCTGCTAGCTATCAGTGCATAATTTGCAAGCAAGCATCTGTGATGGTATGGGGTTGCATTAGTGTACATGGCATGGATAACTTGCACATGTGTGCATCTGTGAAGGCACCATTCATGCTGAATGATTAACACAGTTTTGGCTTTACTGCAGTCCAGGCCTGCCACCTATTGAAAAGAACTGGCATCTTAACATTTTATTTTGAAAACTACAGTGGTTGATGTCCTCAGATCCCAGTTGTGTTATGTTTTTAACAAGTTCCAGCCATCAAATTCAAAATGTTTGAGCAATTTCAACATTTGATTGGAGGTTTAAATGATTTTTAAATGAATGAATTCATTTCACAGAGACAACTATTTTGGAAAAGGTGTTGTATCTGAACACTTTCTGTAGCTGTGCCTGTGCAATTAAGGATACATTTGTTACATTTCTTCTTCATTTAATGAAGTGAAACTAAGAATATGATATTTTAGAGAAGATAACTTCTCACCTTTATTTAAGTAAAGTTCAGCTTGGATGCTGTTTTATTGTTAATGAATGACAAAAGTGAGAGCTTCTAAAATGGGGGTGAGAACCACTGATTTAAGAGGAAGAGGGGAGACAAGTAGTCTTGAAAGGAAAAAGACCAAAAATAAGCAAAACCATCAGAATTATCCTGATTCCTTGCAACACAGACACAAAATATCACTTAAGGTGTCAGATCGTTCCTACCACTCTGCTGCCTTTTACAAACTTCACCATCTTCTTATCTCTAAATTATATGATAAAAAAAATACACAATTTAAATTCAATACAAATAATTCATTTTAAAAGGACATCGCCCTGCTTTCATTTCATCGGAGAGTGCAGCCATATGGTGCGCAAGACAGTTCATAAGAATTGCATTGTGTACCAGAGCACTGTAGCTATAAATGAACAATATAGTTTAAAAGGTACATCTTTGTATTCACAGAATATTTCCATATAATACCTCCCTGATATATATATATTTTTTAAAAATATTCTGGGATATTTTTAGATTCACTTCCTCCAGGGAAGTATCAGTCTTGTCACCATGTAGCTGAAAATGTGTTAATATTCAAATTTTTCTTGCCCTGTGAGAGCAGGACTAAACAACAGCAGGTAGTATTTCTGTATCTTGTATGTAGCATATCGAACACAAAAGCTTATTTATTGTAAAAGAAAAAATAATCTGTCTGTCTGTAAAGGGATTAAAAGCATAACCCCAAAAGCTTACAGCTTGCACCTAAAACATCTTGTTTCTAATGTTGGGATAATGGTGTGTACATAGAGTATTGTGTGTTGTGCATTACGTGGATGTTAGCAGACAAAAAAGAAGATTCACTGTAAGTGATGTAGGTCTCCAATGGATATTTCATTAATCCTCAAATACCACACCACAGTCAAGTAACTATAACTATTCCTTTCTGGCAGTGCATATACATTTTAAAAACAGGTCATATAAAACAGTAGCTTTACATTGCATTGTTAGTACCTGTACAATATCACATACAGAAATGCAATTAGAATTTAATTTGTCACAACATAATTGGGTAACTGTAATCTTAGCATAGGAAAACATGCTTGTAAAAGCGACACAGAGGTTAAATTTATGCTTTGTTACTTTGTATATTTTTTTGGTATATTTTTAAACTTCAGCCTTGATAGCCGGGGATCGGACCGCCAGGGCATGCGCCCCTGACCGTCGCCCGACAACAGGTCTGCCCTGGAAGGAGACCCCGGGGCAGACCCAGGACGCGCTGGAGAGATTGCATCTCTTGGCTGGCCTGGGAACACCTGTGTTCTCCCAGATTAGCTGGAGGAGTTGGCTGGGGAAGAATACATTGAAGACCATGAGGAAGGTCTGGGCTTCTCTGCTTAGGCTGCTGCCCCCGCGACCCGGCCCGGGATAAGCGGAAGAAAATGAACAGATGGATGGATGGATGGATGGATGGATGGCTTTTTAAACTTCTTCATCCTGACAAGGTCTTGAAAATGAGTAAGTCTCTTGATGCATGCTCAATAATCCAGGTAAAAGAATCCCAAAAAGCTGAATCTGTTCATCTGGACGTAGCGTTTTTAGTGGGAGAAACGTTTCGTCACCTCCTGGTAACTTCTTCAGTCTCAGCTGACTGCAGGTTTTGCCCTGAAGCAGTTAGAGCAGGACTGAAACTGAAACTGAAGCAGTTAGAGCAGGAGTGAAACTGAAACTGAAGCAGTTAGAGCAGGACAACGCTATTGATCGGACCTCATACCACAGGTTATACCCAGGGGAAGCTACACCAAGTCTGTATGGTTTACCGAAGATACATAAACAGGGTGTACCTTTAAGACCAATTGTCTGCATGATCAACTCGGTCACCTACAACATCTCAAAGTTTCTGGCTTCGGTCCTCAACCCGTTGGTAGGCAGCTCCAAACACCACATCCAGAACACTTTGGATTTCGTTGAGAAGGGGAGAGATGTCATTATGGAGGCAGATGAAACAATGGTCTCGTATGATGTTACATCTCTCTTCACTTGTGTTCCAGTTACTGAAGCAGTGGAGGTAGTTCGTAAGAAATTACAGGATGACCCCAACCTCAGCAACAGGACCACTCTCAACACTGACCAAGTGTGTCTGCTCTTGGAACTGTGTCTTCAGTCCACGTATTTCACATACAAGGGCCAGTACTACAGACAGAAACATGG
>VUQS01072448.1:0-13533 GCA_015108495.1 Heterochromis multidens
TACAGAGGGTTTGGTTCCAGTAGATGATCCAGTTTTGAGTGAATATCTGGAGGAGCAGCAAGAATGGGGAGTGGATGAGTTAACCATAATTTGACGGATTTCCTTCATTGTCATTAAAAGTTCCCTCATAACCTCATCTTGATTAGTAGGAAGAGGATCAGGGTGTGTCTCTTGTTGGCTTTGTTCCTCTTGTTTATTATCGTGCAGCCCATGTGTCTGTGTCAATGTGCTGGCATTCTGTTTGGCTTTCTGTTTCACATGTAGCACTTCTAGCTCCAGGATATTGAACATCATAATTTTGCAGGTAAACAGGGAGTCGACTTTCACAACCAGAACATCTAAGGGTTACAACTGGTGGCTGTGAATCTATGACAATAACACGCTCCGGCTCGAAGAACCATGTTAATTAGGAGGCTCGAAGGTCAGGTAAAAGTGTTACCAGCATGGGCTAGAGCATGGGATAGAGCTGCAGACAAGCAAGCCAGATCCACCCTAGAGAAGAGACTGAACAAGATATGGAACCTGTGGAAGAAGGAGGGATATGGTAGCAGAAGCTGGAAACTGCAACCTCACAGCTACATTGACCTGGACTCATGAAGGGGAGGCAGCATTCACCGAGACTAAACAGGCCCTGTCACAAGCAGCGGCCCTGGCCGTGCCTGACTACATGCAGGATTTTCACATGGATGTTTCTGAAAAAGGGGTCATTGTGAATACTGTACTTTTTTAGAAAAAGGAGGTAGAACGACATGAACCACACGACTGTGCAGAAATAACAGTCAAGGACATCAGACAATGGATCACACTTCAACAACAAGTAATTGGCAGACATGGAAAGAGCCCTTGGCATCACTCATCGGCTTGGAGCAGTTCACCATCCAGCATCATAGGGCATTGTAGAAAGAGCTAACTAAACAAAGGTGGGAGAGGTACGGCCTGATGGGTGCAACACCACCATAAATGTCACATTATGGTCAAATTCCTCGTTTATATAATTTGGGGCCCACAGGGACTAGAGTAAAAAGAAAGGTGACATATGCTTATTGCTTGCTTATGTTAATACTGTGAAATAAAACATTGAATCAATTTAGAAGATAAAATGCATGTGTTATTTCGGTGCATTCTCCTGAGGAGTTAGGCTGAAGGCCTGTAAGGTCCAGTAACTATCCAAAAGATGGTGACAGCTGATAAGCACTGACTTGAACATATCATCCCAATCCAGTTAAAGTATGAGGTTTGAGTATGAGTATCACACTGGATGGGGATCTCTGGGAAAGCCAGGCTGAAAGAAGCATGTGATCTGGTGTTCACACCTGAAGGTGTGAAAGGAGGGATTTGTTAGAAATAAAATAATTAAATTGAGCTTTTAAGTGATCTTTTATACACATTGCAATTGTACTTAATAAAGAGTTGGAACTCCTCATAAAGAATAGGTAAAAAGCATTAACCCCGCATTGTGAAGGGTTAAAATGAGGCCAGACTGAGTGGAATGCAGAAGGAACTGCAACATGCTTACACAGCACAAATAGACAAGGTCAAGATGAAATATGTGCAAAGCAAGGGTGTCCAAACATAATGTACTAGACATAGATAGCATAAGTAGAAACAGGGACTGGGAATTGGTGGTTGATATCGATACTTAGTAAGGACAGGCAGGGAGGTGTTTTCTTTCTTTATCTTTTACAGGGACGGAGCCAAATGGGAGGACAAAGTCCATTGCTGTGCAGGACAATGAAGAAGAAGACCAATCAGAGAGGACCAAGTCTAAACCGCGGCCGCTTTCCAGCGACAGCCAATTATAATAATATCCTGTTTTGAATGCATTATAAAAACTGCTGTGCCCAGTTTGGGGGGCCCTCGCTGTGAGCAGACTCTCGCTCTCACAGGGAGGCCCAGTGCTGTGACTTGAATCTTCAACTGCTTACGTGTAATAAATTTTCATAAAATCTCTCCTCTTTTTCTTCTAGGAAAAAAGAAACCTAACAACGCCCCGCGGCGTCCAATGATACTGCTGAAGTTAGCATGTTTAATAAAAACAGGCTGACATCATCATATTGTAATAAAAACAGGGTGACGTTCGCATGTTTTAATAAAGGCATAATAAAACATCAAAGTTTTAGTATAGCCCTTGCCCTTTGGGAGGAGTTGCACTCTCTGAGTGCTCTTGTTTATTTATTTTTGCAGTTTTTTTAATATGGCACGTAAATGCACTAAAAAGGTTTAATTCCATTGACAAATATTGTATGCAGTTAAACTAATAAAATGTGGTAATTTCTAAGATGTAAACCAATGAGCCATTCACTTTAAAAGACCTGCCTTTTTTCTCTTTTGAATATTTACCATTGCTCATTAATAAGATTGTTACGGCCCTAGAAGGGCCTGTTGTGATTTTTGACCTTGTATGGGTGTGGCCTGCCATCTCTCCTGCTGTAGGTGCCGCCTTTTTGGTGCAGCTGACTTTACTCAGCAATTAAGCCAGAGAGTACTTAAGGCCAGAGAGAGGAGAGCTCTGGTGCCAGAGACCCATTTGGGTTTGTGTGTTGTGGCTGCTTACTCCTGCTCTGTGGAGAGGAGTGTGTTTTGATGATTTAGCCTTTTGATTTACTTTTCAGTTTGGTGATGAACTTTTGGGTTTTCTTATGCTTTCTTTCTTTTAAAGGTGGTAGCGGCTTGTCCGTCTCTTTTAGTTCAACTAGTATTACAAAATATTAATAAAAACCTTTAATTTAACCATTTTGCCTCCGTGTCTCCTTTTTTCACCCTGGACACTTTTTGTTACTTCCCCACATCCCCTGGACCTTTTAGGGGAACGTAACAAAGATAAAAGTGTTTCTTATTCAGTTACTCAATTAATTGATGGAATAATTGATAGAATACTCAATTACTAAAATAACCCATAGCTGCAGCCTTAATGTAGACTTATATTTCTTACAGTGTTGTATTTTGTAGATGGTCCCAGTCATCTCACAGCGAGCTGCAAACAGAGACCAGGGCTTTCAGTCTACATCTGAGGATGATTTGTTTTAATGAGAATGAGCTTGTAGTTTGTTGTCTGCCTTAATGATATCATTGGAAGGATGTGTTGTTGGTTTTCTAATTACATTTCTTATGAGTTATTGATTCCAGAGCTCAAATATGTAAATTATCTTCCAACTTAAGCTTGAAAAATGAAGTGATATTGTTCCTTGACTAAAAAGAAAACAAAAACTTTCTGAGTGTTTTGTCATAAATTCCCCCAAAATTCTCATATATTTACCACTTATGGGTGATGCAGCACACGGCAAGTTGGCAAAAACGCAGAGCAAGGATCACAGCTACGCAGGCCTGAGCGAGCGAGCGACCTGGTCAGTCAGCCAGTGAAATTTGCCCCTTCAGTAACGCTGGCAACTTTTCCACCTTTAGTCTATGGTGACAACGTTGTGTGGATTGTGATCAATCTACAGTTTCTTCTAAACCTTGTGGAGTTTTTAAATCAGAAATGTAATAATTTATGAACATGCTACCACTGAATATTTATCCATCTGCATCATTACTAAACCACAATAATTAAAAAAACTGACACAGTTTGACATCTGAAAGTTAAAAATTCATAAAAAAATAAAGATAGATAAACAAGTTCTGTTTTCTGCATGTTAATCTTAAAGTTCTGAAATTTGGGGAAACATAAAAAAGTAAAATGGAAAATTTGGACTTTAGTCTGTTTTTCGCATGCTGTGTCACATATCTAAAAAATTTCTTTCTTGTTCTTTCTTTAAATTTTACACCCCTTATGCAGCCCCTTGATTTTATTTTTTTTTTTATCTTCTGTGTCCCGAATACACCTTTCTACATTTAATCAGCCACTGACACTAGTAAATGTCAGCTTATTTGCTTACAGGCCCATATTAATCTATGCTGATATTCATGCATCCCTAAAAGCTGCAGCCTTATATAACAAATGCAAATATAACCTGCCAGTACACAGATCAGGGATTCTTTGTTTGGATTTGTTTTTTATATCTCATATTTACTGAAGATTAAACACCGTGGACACAGCTGAACAAACAGCCAAATAAAAATAAAAATACCGAGAGGAACAGGAAACTGGGCCTCAGCCCTGAACTGTGACCACAGAGTGGAGCTCTGCTGTTGCTGGAAATCATATAGCATGATGGAAAGAGGAGGAACCCAGCCCCTCCCTCCTCTCTCCCCCACCTGTGTGCAGGTGAGGCAGGTGTATAAAGGAGTCTTTCTCTGGATGGAAACAGACTCCAGCAGCCACTCACACTGAGATCTTTGTCACAAACTGTCGGATTTCCTGCAGAAAGATGGAGACGCTGCTCGCACTCTGCCTCGCTCTCAGTCTCACCACCTCAGGTTGGAAAACTACACCTTCGTAGTTTTTATATCTTTTGTTTTACTCTTTTCTAAATGATTTGTCTCTGGGGCTCAAAACAAAACAGAAAATGAACATTTGGGGAACAAAAAGATGTTAAACAGTGAAAGGTAGAGGTCGAAGGGATTAAAGAGAAAGAATAATCTCTCAGTTTGCAGACCATCTGGAGCTGAGGGGACTCAGAATTTAAAAATGTCTGATTGTTTCCATCATTTATTGATCTGCTGATTGATAAACTGTCCAAAAATAGTTAAATTCAGTCTTCAAACGTCTTCTTTTGTCTGACCATCAGCCCCAAACCCTGAGATTCACTTTACTGTGACGTCCATCTCATGTTTCAATGCAGCTCAGAAATGCCTTTCTTTGGTCTATTGTCGTCATCTGCTATCTTCATCATCCGCAGCAGCAAAAAGTTGTACAATCAGCAGCTTGAATTTTTTTTTTTATTATTTTAAAATCAAAATACAGCAAATCTCAACATTTGAGAAGCTGAAACTATCAGATTTTGGGGATTTTATCCCTCATGTGTGATGATGAGGCCTCATCAGGTGTTCAGAGGAAAGATTTTATAGACTCAATACTGAATCAGTCTTTTTTGTTTGGTGTAGCTTTTAACAGCTGTTAACATGAATGAACTGATAAAACAGGATGTTATTTTACACCGCTCCTCGTCTCTTTCTTTATATTGAATTGTTAATAATGAGGTCAGTTTAGTAAAATTTGCTGTTGTTGATTTTTTACAGATCCACTGCCTTCAGCTTTTTTTCTCCCCCAAAAAGGGAGAGGGAGTATGTAATCGGTTCAGTTTATTTGTCTGTCTGTCTGTTAGCAGTCTAGCGTCCACAGTTTTCAAGATATCATTTTCAAATTTTGTGTGATGGTAGATACCAATAACAGCTCAAGCTGATTTAATTTTGGTGAAAATCGGGTCAAAGGTCAAGGTCACACCAAATGTGAAAATTAGTTAAAATTTTACCCCCAGTTACAAAAAAAAAATGAAAAACTGGTCCGACCCAAAATTATTTATCCTCCTTTATCATCCTTTTTGACTCTAATGGGACCATAATTTACAAAATTAACACCATGATTTATTCAATAAGACTTAAAACTAGCGATTGAGACTATAAAGTAATCAGGAGAGTGTTTACCAAGCTCACAGATCAGGTGAGCAGTAGGCTCATTGTCTCATAGATAGAATCAGCTTCTTTCTGCAACCAGAGGAGTCACCCCCTGCTGGCTGCTAGAAAGAATAAATCTTTAAGATATTTCAGCATTATTATTATTATTAAATCCTTTATTTAAACAGGTAGTCTCATTGAGATCGAGATCTCTTTTTGAAGAGAGATCTGTGTACAAAAAAATACACAGAAATTGAGACAAACAGCTACATAATAAAAGGACACATTATACATTATACACACAAATTAAGAAAAACGTGCAAGAGTAGTTGCACATAGACCAATACAACCCTTTAAAATGTTCCAGTGAAATCAGAGAACGCAACTTCACAGTTTATTGTAGCTCGTTCCATTTATAGGGAGCGAAGTAGCAAATACTTCCCTTTGCAAGCTCAGATGTTAAATCCATTAAATATATCAATACCTTTGATTTCCACCCCTGTCCAAATAATCATAAGCTTGAGTGAGATTATTCATCAGTTTTGAAAACTGCACATAAATTTAAAAACTGTTCTTGTTCCATAAGTGTCCTCTGCAACAAACTCTACAACCAGTGGGACTGAAACCAACAGCACCACCACAATACCACTACTTGTATCCACCACCACTCTGCCTGGTAACATCACCAGTCCCACCAACAGCTCCACTTCTAATTACACATCAACATCTCCTGAGTCCAACATCAACAGCACATCTGCTCCCAATATCACCAGCAACACCACAGAAGAAATGTCCAACGGAACAACCACAGACAGAAACACGACTGCCTCTCCAAATGTCACCGAACCACTCACAACGCTACAGAACAGCTCTTCTGCAAACACAACAGCAAACACTACAAACCCTACAACAGCTTCTCCCAGCAACAGCACCAATGCCAATTCCACCGTGACAACATCCTCCCCTACCATGGCAAGCACTACCTCCCCAGACCAACCAATCACAACTCCGAGTACAGGCTCAAGTATGACCCAGAGCACAGCAGTGAGCACAGCCACAAGTATGACCCAGAGCACAGCAGCGAGCACGGCCACAAGTATGACCCAGAGAACAGCAGCGAGCACAGCCACGAGTAGGACCCAGAGCACGGCAGCGTCTGTAGCCAACAGCGACGCAGGGGTTCCTGGGTGGGGCATAGCTCTACTGGTCCTGGCGGCTGTGATTCTGCTGCTGCTGCTCCTGCTGCTGATCGCACTGGTGAGTGCACACAGTTTAACATGGCTCATGTTTTCTTCTGTTTCATACTTTCAACCCTGGAAGTCAATATACTGAGACCACAGCTTTTCAAAACCCAAACAATCTGATGCAATAAAGATGTAGACCAACCCACTGCATCCGCTTTAGTCCTCAGTGTACCAGGCAGTCTCTTCAGTGGCTGCGCCACACTTAGTAACCAATGTGCTCTCAATCCCAGGGTTTCAAATAGCGCCATTTTATTAAAGCTGCTGGCATCTCAAAGACACACCCAAAGCATCCTTTGGCATCTGTCCCATGACTAGTCATGTTTCTGCACTCACTAGGCCAAGGCACATAATCAAATTTTAAATTCAGTTATGATTTTCATTTATTTTCTTGTACTAGAAATCAAGACGTGCATTTTGGTCATTCCATAAAATCCCAGACTCACTAGTTGTTTAGTTCAGCTCCAGGCAACATAACCCAACTATTCACAAAAGCATTTTAAAGGGATCACATGGGCAGCATGATGTCTCAGTGGACAGCACTGCTGCCTCACAGTTACGTGGTGCTTAGTCTGTACAAAATTCAATATTGTTGCAATAATAATTATATAATAATATTTTCTAATGGGATCAGCGGTTAGGATGGTTGACTAAAGTTTGCATTTGCACTACAATCGCTTTTTTAAAAGGCAGAATCTAGATATTTCCACCATGTATCTATGACATCTGGCTTTTTAGTTCCATAATATAGCCCTCATTTAAGCTCATTTTTAACCACAACCATTGAACTGTTACATTTAGCATCATCTATTTATCCAACTAGTACATGCCCATGTCCAGCTCTACTATATGTCATTTTAGTTCAGTGATAAGTGGTTGCCAGGCAACATGACGGCATCATGTGTCATATATCTTGATATTAAAGTTTTGTGGATATAAATTAGATGTAAATGTTGTGAAATTAAAATGATAAAATTCTTTTGTAAGGTGTTACAGGTGCATAAATGCTAAAAATGCGTCATTTTAGCCCATTGGTAAATGATTGCTAGGCAACATGATGACATCATAACATCTGATATACATTACAACCTTCAGGGGCCTAAGATGTGCTAAGTTTGGTTGCTGAACATCTGATCATGTAGGAGGAGTTCGGACAGACATTTCCAGGTTTTCTCCTGCATTCAAAAACTGGCACTCCCAAAGAGGCTTTGGCCTTTCTTCCAAAGAAAAACCACCAGGACCATAATATTATTTTTAAGTAGGGTTTCATTTACAGAAATAACAGGAAAATCCTAAGACCTCTCTTAAGTAAGGTACCACAGACTCAATTTTTTAACTGTATGCAATGAATAATCATGTGTAATGTGCCTAATCACCCCCGTCCTGAGCAAGGAAAAACTGAATTATGAAACTATTTTGACCATTTATCAGCTACATTAATATTTTAAACAGTTTCTTTTTAGTTGCTATATTTAGAGCTGAGTTGAGTTGAGGTTTCACAATCTCTGCAGTGTATCAGATGCTCACACCTGAGACCAAACTAGTTATTACCTTACAATGCTTTTAGCTGGTCTTTAGGCTTCTCTGCTTTCTTTCCGCCTAGTTTTAAATGTCATTTCTGTTTCCAAAGTTACAGCAGACTCAATTCAGGCTTTTCTTTTTTTAACCTCAAAAAAATCTGTGCAAATTTGTTGACCTTTCCAACTCAGTAATCAAACCCCACATATGATCTGTGTGAAGCCTGAAACCTACTGATGACATCTGCTACTAAACTGTCCATCTGCAGTCTGCTGTGGTCTCAACATGTTTTTCCTCCATAGTAAAGTGGTTGTTTAATTGTGTCCTGCATGTTCTTCAGCATATGAACTCAGGACTTGCTGGATAATTCAATCATCAGTCACCCTGCAGATTTTTGTCACAACCTCCACTTTTACATTTTAACTAAATTCTAAACTTTATTTGCTCCCTAAGAAATCTGAGGCAGCAGAGAAAAGGAAAAAAATGGTCAGTACCCCCGAGGTTTAAGCAGTTATAAGAAACACCACACTTGTGACTCATGGACGAGAACTATAGGACTTTTATTCTTCCCTGTGAGAGCAACAATCATTAGTGAAACAGGACACCAGCATTTAGCATTTGCCCCGGAGCTGGAGCAAAGTCAGAATGTTTTGTAGCTCCATTTGGAGATAAACCACTGACTCATAGTTCACTAAATTCACACAAAATCTGAGAGCAAACCGACTACTTTCTACTTTAGCGAGACTCTCCACAGTGGCAGCAGAAATGTTTGTTTTATGGCATTATTGAGTGAAAAACAGCTTTTCTAATTCTTCAGATCCAGTTCAGGTAGTACAACAAATAAAACTACACTGGTGCATTTCTGTGATGATAATAAACACTAACATTTGAGCATTAACTACATGATTGGAGGACGTTCCCTTCGCAGACAGTCTAAGTTTCTGCAAGTTGAACCAAAATGAACACAAACCAAAGGCTGATGACCATGTATATTTATACAGTTTTAACATATATCACCTTTAATAAGCTTCCTCCTTATATCATCAGTGTGGATTTTAAATATTCAGACTGAATCTGGTCTTTGTTTGTTGTTTATTGTTTTGTTTCTCCAGCTGGTGTGGTGCTGCTGCTGCAGGGGGCGCTCCAAAGGATTCAGTCCCTACGACCACATGGCTAGCAGAGACGACATCCCTCTGTACACCACTCACAGCCGCTTCGAAGCCACCAATGGGAGATCATACGTAAGTCCAAATGTACTGAATACAGATATTTGGGGGGGTCACATAAAATTAAATTAAAAAACTGATCTGGTGCTCGTGAGGACATGCCACACTGCTAATGTCCTCACATGGATAACTTTCCTTCAAAAACTGGTCTTCATATCTGGAAAGACAAGAGCATCACTGCTTTTTCATAGGCCAGCTCAGAAGTTAGCATCGTCCTGGTTCCCTCAACAAAAAGCCAATAGGATTTTTCCATAGGCTTAAGGATTACTGCAGAAAAGAATCTCTATAAGTTCATGATCCTACACCACGTTCAGCAAGATAATCCTCACAAATTAACACAAATTACATAATTTTTTAAGTAAACCACTAACAAACAAAATAAATCACCATCACATGACTTCAGTGTCACCACCACCAAGCTTCTGTGTGTTCAGTATAACGAACATCCACCAACTTCTATGGTTACACGTCTGGGACATGAAATACCTTTAAAATACTTTATGCTGAAGGAAAAAAAAAGTGAAAACGTCTAAAGCTGTCTAAAGTGTTAACCAGAGACCTTATTTAAAACATTTTGACTTAAAGACAAAGGGCCTGGACATACAAAAAAAACCAACTTATTTCAGAGTTTTAGGACTCATTCCTGTGGTACTCTATAGCCTGTCTTGTCCTGTTTCCTTTAAGGACACATCACAATCAGGACCTACAGACTGTATTTAAAAGATGGACATAGATATTGTGCAGTCACCCACTGGTTTTGAACTCTGAACATTAGCACTTTGGCTGCTGCAGAGTTGGTTTGTTGGTGCCAGAAGTGACCACATGTGGATGAGAGGGTGGAGTGCTAAGTTATCAGTTGATACTAGCTAGATGGGTTAGCATAAACTATACAATGTGCAGACAGCCACGAATTAGTGCTTGGTAACAGATTAATAATAAAATACCAGAATGTCACTCACCAAAACTGGAACACAGACTTCTTGGTCTGTTAGTACAATTAACTGCACAGCAGCCATATTTGTGGTCAGATAATTGCATTAAAAATGCTCCAAACACGGTCCAGAGGTCCAGTTCAGGGACTCCAATTAGCTGAGGTGAAGCCTAGCAAACAGCCAGCAACTACACCGCCTGTGCCACCAGTCATCGCCTGTAAAAATGCAAAATTTAAGCCTCAATACACTTTAAACAGTTGAGTTATTTTTAAAAAATCACCTCCCTGTACAGCTGCTGTGAAGGGGGAAATTAGAGACAAAAAATCCTATTTGTATAAGGCTGTTAACATGACTGACTTACTGCTGAAACCTCTAGTGGACATTGGGGAAACTGTAGCTTTTGAAGATCACAACAATGTCCTCACAAAGAGAGCGGTGTGTATTTGAAGCTGGTTCTCAGAACTGCAGCTGAAGCCTGCAGACACACAGCAGAGAATGTGCTGGCTGCGTCTTTGTGTGTAGTAATGTGATGCCTGGGAAAGCGTCTCATTCCCTGCAGCAGACAAGATTTACATTAATCTCGTCTCATTCTTATTGTCTGTTAGACTTCAGACCAGCAGAAAAAATAAAAACTCCAGCCTCAACACAACTCACAAGATCTCAGCAGCCTACAGAGGTACAGTTTTAAAGTGAAATAAAACACTGGACATGACAAGTTTAGAGTCTGAATCCTGCACTAAATCTCTCAAACGTCACAGAAGAAAATGTCCTGTGCACGGTGTGTTACATTTTGTGAATTGGGCAAGTTAGAGTTAACTAACTTTAAACAGGGAATATAAAGAATCAGGGTCAGACCTACCTGTAATGCATTAAAGTGACTATGACAGAAAGGAATTAGACAAACAAGAGCTGACAATGTGAGTGAGTATTGACTTTAGTGGTAAAAAATGGCACTGAAATACTTCAGCTTTTGTTATCAGCTCACACTGTATAAAGTAACTAAGGCCTTTTCATACCTCTGTAAATCATTACTGTCAGTCAAAGCTTACATTCATCGCTTTAACTTGTTTTTCTTTATGACACATTTAGCAACCATTTTCTTCTCTAACTGTTAATTCTGATTCACTTTTTGGATGACTGTAAAAGCTGATAACTGGTGTGAAATTTATGGCATTTAAGAACTGTCACTTTCTAACATCAATAATTAATATAATATTTAATGCAGCATTAATGAAGGTGAATAAGTAAGGAATGAGTGACTCTGAAACATGGTGCTTTAGGTTAAATAATCACTCTGTTCTCGATGCTCATCCCATCATTGATCTTTTTCAGGAACAGATTGATAAGCCAGCAAAGAGCCAAACAGGGACGTACACCATCACTCAATGATGACGCCCTGTGGAAGATCAGCGGGGCGAAGACCAACTCAACACCTTTACTTTATATCTCATGGTCTTTTTAAATTCAAGATTCAGATTTTTTTTAATGAACATCTGGCATAATTACTGTTGATGTCATGAACTTTTATTTATTCTCTGGAAAGAACTGTGGAGCTTTGCTGTTTTTTTTAATGGTCTCAAAAACAAGCACAAAATTCAATTGTATTGAAAGGGAAACATACTCAAATCAAAACACACAATTATACAAATTGGTACATTTAGGTATAATTTATACTTTACTTTTATTATGTTTTTTCATTATTATCATCACAATTATAACAAAAATTTTACATATTTCCATTCATTAGCAGTTTATTATATTTTATTTTGCAATCTTAAGAAAAATGTTCAATATTACACCATATTTACTTTTATATTTGACCAGTATTACTTTTGCTATTTTTTTTTTAAATCACAATAGTTTGACATTATTTTTAATTCCTAAGTTACTGTTGTGACTATTGATTAGGTTAGATTATCTTTCTCTTAGATTATCTCTCTCATACACACACACACGCTCACACATACAAATAAACTCAGCACAAAAAGTAAGGAAATTTGTGTTTGGTCCATTATTTCTTTATTGTAACGATGCTTCTTGGCAATAAATCTTATACCTTTGGAAAGCCTGTTTATTTCCTATTAAATGGTGCCACGTTTGTAAGGAAAAAAGCATTTGTGGGTTGCCCAGCAGAGTTGAATATGTGGGCTGTGCCCATGAAAAACTTGCCAAATCTTCTCTGCCAATGGCAAACAGCTTATTCTGTTAGTGACTCTTGTTTTGAGCTTCTGGTACCCCAGGTGCTGACAATCAGGTGCCTGATTAGCATGGACCCTGCTACAGCGGTCAGTTGGTGTCTGCTCCAAGCATGCCACATTTGACTGATCTGGATAGGGCCTGTGCCATATGTCAACTTCAAGCTGGTGTTCCGCAAAACCAAGTTGCAGCATTATTTGGAGTAAGCCCAAGTACCATCTCCAAATTGAAGGTCTTCTTGGGCGTCCCAAGAAGACGACACCACAAGAAGACCGTTTCTTCACCCTGTCAGCATTTAGGAATGTTAGGCAGTCTTCTACAGATTTGCAGTCAAGGTTTGCAGGATGATATGGCCGACGGCTCTCTACCCAGACAATCCGGAACAGACTGCACACAACCAATCTCCAGTCTCATAGGGCTGTCAGGAGACCCTTCACCATCAGGTCTGTTTGTGCTGGTGTCAGCAACATGTGTACTGGAACCTGAACATGTGGAGGAACGTTATATTCAGCAATGAGTCCAGATTCTGCCTACGGCAGTTGGATTGAAGGGTCAAAGTGTGGAGAAGATGCGGAGAACTCTATGCTGATTGCTACACCAATAGGATAACAGCTTTTGGGGGAGGCAGTGTGGTGGTGTGGGGCGGCATCTCCTTCACTGGAAAAACAAGGCTCGTCATCACTGGAGGCAATCTCAATGCAGAGAGATATGGAGATGAGATTCTGCAATCCCATAACTCCACAGTCTGGGACCAAATTCTGTCCTCCAGAATGACAACACTCGCCCCCTCAGAGCGGGCTTTATCAGAGACTAGAGAATGGAATGGCCTGCCTGCAGTCCTGACCTCAACCCCATTGAACACTTGTGGGATCAGCTTGGGCGTGCTGTTCATGCCAGAGTGACCAACACAACCACATTGGGTGGCTT
>VUQS01072452.1:0-13716 GCA_015108495.1 Heterochromis multidens
AGACAAATGAATTTCCCTTGGGATCAATAAAGTTATTCTTGTTCTTATTCTTATTCTTATTCTTATTCTTATTCTTATTCTTATTCTTATTCTTATTCTTATTCTTATTCTTATTCTTATTAACTCCATGAGAAACAATTCTTTGGTCTGATGAAATAAAGGTTGAACTCTTTGGCCTGAATGCGAAGTGTCGTGTCTGGAGGAAACCAGCCACTGCTCATCACCTGGCCAATGCCATCCCTACAGTGAAGTATGGTGGTAGTATCATGCTATGGGGATGTTTTTTGGCAGCAGGAACTGGGAGCCTAGTCGGGATCGAGAGAAAGATGAAAACAGCAATGTACAGCGACATCCTTGATGATCACCTGCTCCAGAGTGCTCTGGACCTCAGACTGGGGTGAAGGTTCATCTTCCAACAGGACAACAACCCTAAGCACACAGCCAAGATAACAAAGGAGTGGCTTCGGGACCACTCTGTAAATGTTCTTGAGTGGCCCAGTCAGAGCCCAGACTTGAACCCGACTGAACATTTCTGGAGAGATCTGAAAATGGCTGTGCACCAGTGCTCCCCATCCAACCTGATGGAGCTTGAGAGGTTCTACAAAGAATAATGGGAGAAACTGCCCAAAAATAGGTGTGCCAAGCTTGTAGCATCATACTCAAAGACTTGAGACTGTAATTGCTGCCAAAGGTGTTTTCAACACAGTATTGAGCAACGGCTGTGAATACTTATATTGTTATATTATAAATATTATATTGTTGTAATGTTATATTATTTTTTTTTTCATTTTTAATAAATTTGGAATAATTTCAAGCAAACTTTTTTCACTTTGTTATTATGGGGTATTGTGTGTAGAATTTTTAGGTGAAAAATGAATGTAATCCATTTTGGAATAAGCTGTAACATGACAAAATGTGGAACAAGTGAAGCACTGAATACTTTCCAGATGCAATGTAGTTAAAAAAAAAACAAACAAAAAAACAAAACCCTGGTTAGTTGATTTTGTGAATAACTTGATGTTACTTCAGACACCAATAATTATATTGGAACCTTTAGTATCTGCTTTCTTTTCCCTCTTTTAAAAATTAGCCCGTTAATGTGTTTGGATACAGATCTGAGCTCAGTATTACAAGCATTTTTTTTTAAAACAGGCTGGTTGTAGTATTGTCTACTACACTGCTGAAAGAATAATCTATTAATCAAATTCAACTTCCCGTGTCATATTTTAGTCTCTCACTGGCACACAGCCATTTAACTTTTCAAGACATACAGCATCTGCTGTTAACATAATATCTTTATATTTCCAATTAATTTCTTTAAGAACAACTGTAGTTAGTTGTCCTAGTCTTTCCTAGTGTATTTCATGTAGAAATTAAGCTTTTTTGCTTTAAAATAAGTTAGAAGTTTAATTTCAAGGTGCAACCAGTTATAAATATTAATTTTAAATCATAAGCAACAAGCAAAACATGTCGGTACATGGCATGATATAGTACTGTATGTTGTCAGGTATACTGTTTCTAATATTTAGGTCAAACTTTGCTACAACAATACCTGAGCTAATGCCTTTCTGGGATGAATAAACTGTGCAGAACTGTTAAAATTAATTATTAAAATGATTAATTATTAAAATTAGTGTCTCTGTCTCTGTCTCTCTCTCTGTGTTCAATAGGAATTAGGAAAAAATTAAAACCTTTGTTATTTGGAAAGCTTTGGCTAGGTCAGACATCTTCCAGTAGTGGAGTACTGGCTGCTCTCTGGATGTGTTGGTATGTTGAAAAGCTGAATTTTGAATGTTGAGAAATCCACATTTCTGGAGCTGGGAGGTTCAATAGGGGGTCATCAGCTAAGTCCTAGCCTAGATGCCCCCAGCAGGTTACTTACTAGCCATGGATGTAGTTTAGTTCACTGGAGAAACAGGCTGACAGTTGCAATTGCCTCATTTAAAAAGCCCCTTTTATTGACCTGGTGATTCTCCCCGTGTACCTATTTTTAAATTTAAATTTCATCTTTTTAACTGGCTTTCTTCAATTTTTGTTTTTGTTTGTCCAGTGTGAGGAAAACACCAGTACTGTGGTAGTCTCCGTGTTTTGCTGAACAGTCTCAGACAGAGGGCTGCTGTTTTCCTTCCCACTCTGTGATTGAGAGCTCCCTATCAGTGCACTTATCATATGAATGTCAAGGACTTGGAGAAAATCCCATTTTCAGGTGATTGATGGAAGCCAGTCAGCAAATGAAGAGGCAAAGAGTTAAAGAGAAAGGGTGGGGGCAAAGAAGAGCTGACAAGCCTCACTATTACATCAGTGAAGCCAAACAGAGAACACTGATTTGGCAAAAACTTCTCTAAGCTGAACATGGTGATGTTACAGTATATTTTTTTATATAATAATTTTGTTAAAATGTTTCAACGAAGGCATCAAATGCTTAAATTAGTGCTTACTGAGAAACACCAGTAATGTCTTAAAGGGATTACGGCACATTGTTCATGATGCCTGGTAGAAAATAAAGACTTCAAAAGCATTCTTGAGTTTTAAAAATACATAGTTAGGCCCACACTTTGTTGGATAATGACACAAGTTTTGTAGTTTTATGTACACCACCACAGTGGACTTTGAATCAAACAATCAATATGTATTTGAAGTGCAGGCTTTCAGCTTTAATTCAAGGGGTTTTTACAAAACTTTTGCATTAACTGTTTAGGAATTACTGCCATTTTTATTGAAGGTCCTCAATTTTAGAGGCTCAAAATTAATTGCACAAAATGACATAATTGTAAATATAAGGATTGTTTTTAATACTTGCAAATCCTATGCATTCAGTTACTGAAGTCTAGAACCCATGGACACCAAACACTGTGCTTCCTTCTTTGATATACTCTGCTAGGCCTTTACTGCAGCCACCTTCCGTTGCTGCTTGTTTGTGGGTCTTTCTGTATTTATTTTTGTATTTAATAACTGAAAAGTATGCTCCATTTGGTTGAGATCAGGTGATTGACTTGGCCACTGAAGGAATGCCCTATTTCTTTGCCTTGAGAAACCCTTGGGTCGCTTTAGCATTTGTTTTGTTTCATTATCCATTTGCCCTGTCTGATCAGTTTTGCATTTGGCAAAATCTGAGCAGAGTATAACTCTGCTGATAAAAGAAGATTCTGAAGTGTACAGTCACATCAGTAAATACGTTTTACATGTGGTATGCTCTGGATCACAAACATTTTCTTTCCTTCTCCATACTTTTCTCTTCTCATCATTCTGGTACAAGTTAATTTTGGTGTCATCTGTCCAAAGATTTATATTTTATTTTTTTCAGAATTCTGCAGGCTCCTGTAAATGTTTGTTTATTTTTTGCCAAGTGTAAGCTGGCATTCTTGTTGCAAATCACTCAGTCTACATTTACATTCATGAAAGCTCGCTCTTGATTGTAGATTTTGACAATGATCTGCCTACCTCTTCGAGTGTTCTTCACTTGTCTAGATGTTATGAAGTTGTTTTTCTGACATAATTCTGGCATCATGCAGTGTAATTGTTTTCTTGGGACTTTTGGTGCTGCTCTAGGCTGGTCAGTGCATTCTTTAAGATTGTATCAGATTGTTGATTTGGCCACGAAAGATTTTGCTATCTTTCTAATCCGTTTATTTATTTATTAATTTTTTTTCTGCCTAATGATGGTCTTCCTCACTTGCACTTACATTTAAAATTACAGTGTGAAGCTATGTATTCAACACTTTGATTCAATCAAGGTCAGATATGTCTCCTTCATTTTTCACAAAACAACTAGGGAACAGGTCTCTCCTAGCTGTGAAACTGCTTGCCAGTCAATTGGCAAATTCATTTTGAGCCACTATATATGAAAATGACTGTAATTCAAAGCTGAAAGTCTGTACTTCAACCACACATTGATTAATTTTAAATTCTACTGTGGTGTACAGAGGCAAAACTACAAAAAATGTCTTTGTCCAACACATTAAAACTGTAGCAGTATTCTTGGCAAAATAAAGTTCAGAGTAACTCAGCTGAAATTAGACTAGAGAACAAGATAATTGAAATATCATGTAAAAGTGAGTTAATCAACTACAAGCTGGTATAACCATGATAATGCCACGATAGTGTAGTGGTTAGCACTGTTGCCTCTCAGAAAGAATGCTGTGGGTTTGATCCTCTTGATCAGCTGATGCTTTTCTGTGTGGCATTTTCATGTTTCCTCTATACTTGAGTCAGTTTCCTCCAGGTTCTTTAGCTTCCTCCCACAGTCTAAAGATTGTTTATTTAATTTGTGATTCTAAATAGACACTATAAGAATGTGTGATCATCTGTTTCTCTGTATTCATCTGAATTCTAAAAAAATTACTCAAATGTAAAAGAAGGCTTATACAGAAAGGTATTTCTGCTACAAGCACCAGTTGCCTGTAATCAAATACTTGTACTGACCTGGGCATTTTTGTATGTATTGTGGGATGATTTTTAGATATCTGGCATTTGTGCATTTTAAGGGTGAACAGTACAGAAGAAGGCACAGCAGTACATGTGAAATGAATATGTAAGACAGATCTTTACCATCTGATTAGCTCTTTTGGAGCATTTTACCTTTATTAGATAGTGGAGACTTCACAAGAAAGTATGTGAGAGATAAAGGCTTTAGCAGGATAAGTCTGATGTGCTGTAAATCAGAACCTAAACCAAGACTTAAGGTAACATGCCCACTGACCCAACATTTCATTTTCCCATTTAGTCAGATCCAGGCTTGTTGACCTATTGAGGAGAATAAATTGAGTGGCTGATGGGAGGATTTGTTGGCTCTGTGTGGAGGAACAGAAAGGAAACAAGAATGCTTGATATTTGGCCTGAGCTCTCACAGCAGTAGATTAAACCTTTGAGATTTTAATAAAGAAAACTCTTCCCACTATTTTTTTTTCTCAAGAGGAAGACCCATTTTGCCATCGATCAGTCAAATTGACTGAATGTTGAAAGTGCTCCACTATGTGCTCTGAGAGTGTTCTCAGAGTTCTCAAAAAGGAGTAATAATGTTTTTCTGAAATGAATAATCTTTAAGAATATATTAATAAAAATTAAATCTATCTTTATCTCTCAAATACCACACCACTACTGTACCACAGTTGTAGAGGAAACCAGGGCTATATGTGGAACACTTATTCTTATTCCACCATGTTTCATTGCTGTCTTACATCATCAGTAGCAACAATTGTGAATATTTTTGAGGTGATGTGCTAACTGTGTTTAACTGTGGTTAGCATTATGCTACTAAATAACACATCACTGTGCAAAATGTGTTTTTATTTAGTGAGAATGTGTTTAGAAGTTTGTAATCTGAGTAAATGAGATCTACAAATTGTGTCCAAGAGAAATTTTTTTTTTTTTTCATTTAGAGTGACTGATTTAACAAACTAGCACAGGACTCTGAGAAATCACCAAACAGATTTGGTATAATGTACAACTTTACTTTCTCTTCTCTGATAAAAATTTTCTTCCCATTTCCCCCAAATTGTGCATTTAACTCAAGACTTCCCAGTGTTTTTAATGTGAAAAAACCTACAGGAAAGGCTGCTAGTTTCATGGCCATGAGCTTAACATTACTGAGTGGTGATAACAAACCACACATGGCTCATAAGACAAAAATTTGTCTTAAATTCTACACACAATAGGTCTCTTATAAAGTAAACCAGTGGTGACCTGCGGTTTATTGCTAGGGTGTGACAGGACAGAGTGAGATATGGTGGGACAGGGTTGATTAGGATTTGGATCTGCTTTAATACAGAAAAAAATCTGGAGGCATAACGTGATTTAGGCATGTGAGCTGATCTTCCATCCCCAAACACAATCATGTCACTCGGATGGGTTTCAGTGGAGATTTTAAAGTGTCAGAAATGCAACAGCACTTATCAGATATTCAACAATTGGCAGCTTCAGTGATGCAATATTATTATTATTTGCACTTAATCTGTCAACCCTCTTAGCTCTGTGGTAACAAATGAGAGCAACCTGTATCATTTGAGCCTGAAGTCATAGACACAACAACAGAGCTGGTGGTGCTAAACTCCATCATTGCAGCTAGTGTGAAATGTCTCTATTTAGACAAAACATAATCTATCACACAGCCCATCAGTAAACCTGTCAGCATAATGTGGCTCTATGCAAATGCCACCATGACAACCTTCATGCTGAATTAACAGAGTCATTGTGGCTACTACACATTTTAACACGCACACCAATGCTTTTTGAATGTTTGTACTATAAGTATAATCTTCTTTTATGTTTCCTTAGTTTTCATAGTGGTTGAAAAACTAAATAAGGAAAAGAGTTAAAGAAATTCTCCATTTTTAGAAACATTTTTCTCCTGGTTGCATATTATGCTAGTCATAGTTTTAAGTCAGCATCTCCATCTACTTCCATTTCCACTGTCTATAGGTTTGGAGCTGTCTGATCAATATACAATCTCTATCCACCAGAGTTATGAAGAACTATCCTATGTAGCCATAAGAGGGAAAAGGTGTCCTGCAACAAATGGTCTGACCAGGGATGCAGCACAGAACTCTAGGGAATCTGTAGTGGTCATTAGGGTAGCCGGTAACTATTCACATACCACATTTAATAGAGATCTATATGTCCATAAGTCTGCACAGTTTAAAATTTCCTCACATTTAAGCCCTCTTTCTCAACATACTATAGTGTATAATTACTTTAGCATTAAATGAGTTTTGCACTGCTTCAACTCTTCTGGGAAGGCTTTCCACAAGGTTTAGGAGTGTGTTTATAAGAATTTTTTACCATTCTTCAAGAAGCACATTTGTGAGTTCAGACACTGATGTTGTATGAGAAGGCCTAGCATGCAGTCTCCGCTCTAATTCATCCCAAACGTGTTCTATCAGGTTGAGGCCAGGGCTCTGTGCAGGCCAGTCAAGTTCTTCTACACCAAACTTGCTCATCCATGTCTTTATGGACCTTACTTTCTGCACTGGTGCGCAGTCATGTTGGAACAGGAAGGGGCCATCCTCAAACTGTTCCCACAAATTTGGGTGCATGAAATTGTCCAAAATGTCTTGGTATGCTGAAGCATTAAGAGTTCCTTTCACTGGAACTAAGGGGCCGAGCCCAACTACTGAAAAACAACCCCACACCATAATCCTCCATCCACCAAACTTTACACTTGGCACAATGCAGTCAGACAAGTATCGTTCTCCTGGCAACCGCCAAACCCAGACTCATCGATTGCCGGACGGAGAAGTGTGATTCGTTACTTCAGAGAACACGTCTCCACTGCTCTAGAGTCCAGTCACAGCGTGCTTTACACCACTGTAGGTAAGTCAGACTCATTCCTGGTGAGAGTTGCTACCCTTTGTCACCAATTCTGTTCATCACTTTTATGGATAGAATTTCTAGGTGCAACTAAGTGGTGGAGGGTCTCCGCTTTGGTGGCCTTAGGATCACATATCTGTTCTTCACAGATGATGTGGTTCTTTTGGCCTCATCTGGTGACCTCCAGCTTGCACTAGGGTGGTTTGCACCTGAGTGGGAAGCAGCTGGGATGAGAATCAGAGCCCCAAGTCTGAGACCATGGTCCTCAGCTAGAAAAGGGTGGGGTGCTCACTCTGGGTCAGGGATTAGTTGCTGCCCCAAGTGATGGAGATTAAGTATCTTGATTTCTTGTTCACAAGTGAGGGGAAGTGAAGTGTGAGATTGACAGATGGATTGGTGCGGCATCTGCAGTGATGCAGATGCTGTACTGGCCTGTTGTGGCAAAGAGGGAGCTGAGCGCGAAAGTGAAATAGTATTATGGTGAAATTATTTATAAACCTAATTTAATCTAATCAAAATTTTCTTTTAAAGAAATGTCATTGTAGTATCTGATCTCACAGCTCATCCAATATACAATAACGCTTGCAAAGCTTTCAAATGAAACTGCTATCGACACCAGTGATTCCTTGGAATCACCTTTAGTTGCCACTGTATGTGCTCACCTTATGTCCCATCACTTGGAGAGGGACCTACTCCTGCTTCACTCTCTCGCTGTTTCTGAAATTAAGGGCTGTTCATTTCATAGTATTAAATTGTGCTAGATTATTTTGAAAACTTTATTGCCACATCTGACAGTGACTCACTTCCTTTAACATCTGTTGATAGTGAAATCATTCTTAACCTGTTAGTTGTGCTCTGCTCACTTTTCTTTTGAAAGAAAACTTTGAAAGATTTAGCTTTGGCAGAAATGCTCATTAGTAGTGACCTAGATATAATAAATTAACTGTGCTGTAAAGGTGAGTCTGAGTGATGTGCAGCTATTTTACTTGACCACCCACCCTTTAAATCCTTTTCAATCTGCAGTGATTGACACAAGCAACAACTGCAAAAATAACACATTTGAATTTGTCAGAAACAAATTGGTTTCACTCTGGTTATGAAACGGGTAACCTTTACTAAAGTAAAAGAATTTACTCAAGAAAAATAGCTTGTAGAGTTATATCTCTGTACCCTTCAGATGCATATATACAACAAGACAACAGATGGGCTGTGTCTGGTGGAACAGTAGACCCTGTCAGCACCCTGAAACCCCAACAACCCCCACCATCCTCCCAGTGCATCACGGATGCCTCTATCCTGTTCTGAGTTTCAGCGGGTCGAGTGTGCACTTCCTGCCATCTGTGTACAATTGGGTGGGAGGAATGGTGATTATTCTGCTTTCAATTTCTCATCCATCCTTGCAGTGATGGCAGCTGGGAGATGTTGCTACTCACAGGATAGATGGGATCATCCTGCTGGAGTCCCTCAGTCTTCACTACATGACCACTTATGTGACAGTGTAATTTTTAGACCATATTTTCGGGTGTGTTTTGTATCATCCTCAGGACTATCATGAAAAAAAGGCCAATTATTATTCCCAGGGTGACAAATATTGCCTTTTTTCCCCCCAATGTCCCTGGGATCTCACATGCATGTGGTGTCTTTTGGCATCTTTATGATAAAGAATAGGGTTTATGATAATGATTACTTTGGTCCCAGCTTGGCACATGTGGATTCTTGTTAAAGGACCCCTGTTTTTGGTGTCATATTTAAACACACGGGGTAAGCATCATTTTCACCATTCAGGCCCAGCATTGTGAAGCGACATATTTTATCCTACTTACCACCTCTACCCCTCCTACATCCAAACATGTACTTTATCACTCTTTAAAAGAAAACCATTGGTCTGTTGGTATCCAGTACTGTGGTCTGGTGTGTCAAAAATCTGGACACCAACACCTTATGTATATCAGTGCTATGTCAACTGCATCTGACAAAAATAAAAAAATGTATGCCTTTGAATAAGAGTGCACTGGGAAGACTAAAAAAAACAGACTGAAAAACTCAAAGAAGTTGTTGTTGTTGTTGTTATTTCTACATCTACATTTTATATACATGCATATCTATCTACATTTTAAAGAGTCCTCCAAATTACAATTTTATATTGATGAAAAGTTAGTAAGTGTTCTGCTGACTGTATAAAAGACTGTACAGATTAGTGTTCAGCCAGGAAAAAGAGGTTGTGCTTAAGTTATTCTAGAAGTGTTGACTAGATGCATAAAATACACTGTATTATGCAGAATGATGTATTAGGCATAATTATTTTCATGTGAAACACACACTACTCTATCATTACAATAAACTGGACAAGGTGCCACAGTTCTTCTGTGACTTCATGGTGTTTAGATCAGGGCTCCATTTTGCAGGGGTCCTTGTTTAGCAAGATGTGTGATGGAAAAGACTCAAAATATCAATGTATAACACTTTTACATAGTACTGTATGTTGCATGCAAAGAACATGGAAACTGTTACTCTTGATTTATTGTTTCTTTATTAAATTACTGAAATTTGTTCAAGCTTTAACTTGTCCAGAATGCTGTGAAAGACTTTTTATGAGAGCCACTAAAAAAATGCAAATTACTCCATGTAAGCATGGCTATAGTTGGAATACATCTTAAAACTTTCTAAGGCTAAGATATAGACCTCTGTCTATATCTTTGAAATGCTAGCCCCATAAAGCTTTCTGAAAACAGGAGTCAAAGTGATCAGTCTGCTAGTCTGTTTCTTTTAAAATCAAACTTAGAATTATTTCATTTAGAATTGGCTGTAATTGCTCATGGATTAAATTTTTAAATACAATTTCTCTGCAAAATATTCAATGACATCTTATGTCTTGCAGTTTGTTCACCTAAAGACAAAACTTCATGGACTGGGAAAAAAATGCTGGCAAAAATTGAACTTTCTTGAAAAAAAAATTTCAGAGACAGTTAACTGGGTATTATGTTTTTTTAGGAGGCAATATTAGTACTATAGTGTGCCTCAAGTTTTTTTTTCTTTTGCTAAGAAAATCATTTAAATAAATAATCATGTTAGAATTGAAAAGTTTGATGGAAATTTAAATTATTTGGATTTAAAATATATTGAAAAGATGCACATTTCTCGCTCTCTTGCTCACTCACTCTCAAAAACACACAAGCACTTCAAAAACAGACTGGCTGGTGCCTGTGCAGCCCCCAGGGTGTGTGTTGCTGCCTTAATGATGTGCTCTGATCCAAGTTAAGCTGTTGCATCTCCTCAACCTCACTTGCGGATTAGAAAAGAAAATGGAGCCCTGATCTATACACCACGAAGTCAGTCTGAAATCTCACTTGAGGATAAAGAAAGAGCTGCAGCAACTGATACTGGACCTCCTCTTATGCTCTCCCTATTTTGCTCCCTCTCTGATCTTTGTGGATTTAATGTTCCATTGTCTTTAAGCCTTTCCTCTTTTCTTCTTTGTTTCCATTGCTCTTTATGCTCTTATTCCTGTCTCTCCTCTATTTTCCAAACCATATTAACAGATCTGCCTGAATCCAGCCAAAACCTACTCTTTCACTTCATTAAGTTGCAGTCACACTGACAATCTCAAGTGCAGCAGTTACTGCTGGTTTTCCATTGTCTTGTGTGTGGAAGGTTATAGTTTCTATGGTTTTTAGTTAAACAGGTCTCCCATTGGTGTTGCATCACTGAGCTGCATTGCTTAATGTCAGCAAATGTAGTTCAATAATTAATTTTTTACAAAAGATTTAAACAGCACTGCACCCACACTGTGTGTGTGTGTGTGTGTGTGTGTGTGTGTGTGTGTGTGTCTTGATTTAGAAAGCAGTGATTCAGAGAACAAGATTAAGCCTCACAAGTGGTGTCTACAATATGATGTGTCATATTTTTCCCTCTGTTTCACTCATCTTCCAGAGGTTAAATGTCACACTCTAATTGTCTTAATGGACTGTCTTGACCTAAAACAAGAAGATTTCAGGTCAGCTTGGATCAGAGGACATGAGAGGTGCAACAAACCAGTAAACAGAAAAGTTTTAGACATAACACTACCATTAGAAGCCAGATAGAGTTACTGAGGTACCCCTTGTGGACCTAATAATCAAAAACGGATGGCTACATCGTTGCTTCTAAAAAGGTATTTCCAACACAACACGAGAAATTGTTGCTTTTTGACATTTTTTTTGTAAATAGACTTCATTTTTAAAATTGTCCATATGACATTAATCTAAAAAATGACACAACTTCCATTTTATTTTATAACATTAAAACCACTGACAGATGAAGTAAATAACTCAGATCATCTTGTTATTGTGCAGTGGTTTCCTGGAAAACTTTGAATCTTTGGGCATTCATGTAGATTTCACTTTTACATGTACCACCCACCTAATCACTGGACTTGCAAAAGTTATCTCCCATATTGGCTTCTCTTCATTGGCCCCCTGTTAAAACCAGAACTGAATTTAAAATCCTTCTCCTTACATACAAGGTCTTGAATAATCAGGCCCCATCTTATCTTAAAGACCTCATAGTACCATATCACCCCAGTAGACCACTTCGCTCTCAGACTGCTGGCATACTTGTGGTTCCTAGGATATTTAACCCGCAATATGATATGTCAGTGCAAGTGAATTAGTCCATTATTAGGCTGAAAACCAAAATAAACCTATCAGAAAGAGAGGAAAAACTGTAGGAATGGCAATATCTGGTACACTCTTTAAAGAAGGAATGCACTAGCCATTTCAGCAATACAAAAAAGCCTGGAAGACCACAGAAGACAACTATCGTGGATCTGAAGAGGCACAATTCTTTCTACAACATCTAGGCAAGTCAACAACACCCTCAAGAAGCTAGGTGCATCACTGTCAGAATCTATGATTATCAATGTCTTTGTGAATCTAAATGCAGAGTGTTTACAGCAAGGTGCAAGCCACTCACTTAAGAACAGGAAGGCCAGGTTAGACTTTGCCAGACAGTGGAACCAGGTCACTGGTGTTTATTGTTGGTGTGACTGCTAATAGAAGTACCAGGATGACTTCTGAAGTGTACAAAGCTATACTGTCTGCTCAGATTCTGAAAAATGCTACAAAACTGATCAGGTGGCACTTCACGGTGCAAATGGATAATGACCCAAAGTACACTGAAAAACCAGCCCAAGAGTTTCAGTCACCTGGTCTTAACCAAAAAGAGCATGCTTTTCAGTTACTGAAGACATAAATTAAGGCAAAGAAACCCTCAAACAAACAGTAACTGAGGTCTGGTAGAGCATCTCAAGGGAGAAAATTTGGTGATGTCCATTGGTCCTAGACTTCAAGCAGTCATTGACTACAAATGATTTTCTTCAAAGTATTAAACAGTCCCTAAATTTAAAATTGTTTTAGTTTGTCCAGTTACTTTTGAGCCATTGTGTTAGGATCCCTGGGTTTAGACCCAGTATTCTGAGTCTGTTTGTACTTGTTGTTCTTGTTATTGGAATTAAGAGATGGTTAGGTTCTAGTTTTGTATTTGTTTTTGTATTAGCTAGTCTTGAGTTCAGTATGTCCTAGTGCCTCTGAGTTTTCATTATTTATATTTCTAGTTCTTGGTTTCTTCTTTTATTCTAGTTCTCTTTTGTGCCCTGTCCCAGTCTTGTCTCTGTGTCTTGTCCTCCGTGTCCCCTGTACCAAGTCAGTCTTATCTCTGTTTTTGTTTTCCCTTTCTGTCTCCCCAGTCGTGTCCCCATGTCTGTCTGGTCTCCATGTTTTGTCTCCGTGGCTGTCTGTGTTCCCTGTCTAGTTAATACATTTGTAGCCCTGGTCCATGTGTTTCCCATCCTGTTCATCTCTCTGTTTCATCCTTTTTGTCTCCCCAGTCTGTCATGTCTCCATGTCTGTTTATCCCATCCCAATGTCTAGTTCACGTGTCTTAGTCTGAGTCAGTGTGCGTGTGTTAGTTCCTATTTTACTTTGCTAGTCCCTTGTCTCGTGTGTGTCATGTTCAGTTTAGCTTCCCCTGTCTCGTCAGGTTCGTTCTGTTCAGCTCTGTTCCCCAGGTGTGTCCTCTCTGCCCTAATCTCCTCCTTTGTATATATTGTCAGCATCTCCCTCTGCTCATTGTCGTGATCTCCCTCATTGTGTGTGTAGCTTGTGTCTCTTAGTTTATCTGTAAGTCAGTTCAGCCAGTAGTCAGTCAGTCATTAATCAGTATCAGTTGTTACCCTGTCCTGTTATGGTTTGCTTTGTTTTTGGTCACCTTTTACCAGCAATAAAGCTGCGTTATTAGTTCAACCTCTACCTGCCGATTCCTGCATTTTGAGTCCTCACTCTGTTGGCCACACACCCATAACATGACACACTGAAAATGGGGGGTATACACTACCAGTCAAAAGTTTGGACACACCTTCCCATTCAATGTTTTTTC